>JAYJMB010039533.1:0-30468 GCA_036873735.1 Pouteria campechiana | reverse complement strand
TCAAATTAAACTAACTATTAGTGATGCCTTCAGCATTCCCTTATCAGTCTAAAGAGTGATTTTGCTTGCAGAATGTGTCCCACTTCAACTCCATTATTAATTGAGGCCAGCAGCATATTCTCTCATCAATTTAAACTTACATATATCATTCATGCCAGCATCTATCTCTGAAAGCCTGCCGTCTGTTTTCTATAAAAATAGGGTTTGGTAACCACTAGTTGGTGAGGGCAGATGCACATAAAGATGCCAGAACGTTACGACCATGAAGTGAGAACTCGTCCCCTACAAATTACGACCATGAAAAGACGAGATTAACCATTTGATTTCAACCAGAGGGATATGTGAAATTAAGTAGAATCTGAAAAAGAAAACTACAGGAAAAGAAAATGAATATAATAGAATTTTGGTGGCATAAGCCAAAAAGTAATAAAGGAAAAAAAGAAATAAAAATAAAGCGCATAAAATTTAGTTGGCATCAGTGTTATAAGGATCAGATTGGTCGCTGAACCGGTTAGGTGCACGGTTCGGTCCAATCAGGTAAATTGTTGAACTTTTTTTGAAAAATTTTAAAAAATAATATAATATAGCTAAACTATAAATATTAATCTAAATATATAGATTTTTTATTATAATACTATACTATTTTAATTTATTAATTTAATCTATTAATAATATTAACATTAAAAAAGTCTACTATTAGACTAAACCAGTCCGACCAGCCAGTCTAATCTGGTTCTGATGACACTGGTTGACATAAGCTATAAAGTAAATAGAGATAAAAAAAAAAAAATAAGATTTTTTATGAAAAATAAATAGCAACATGAAAAATATTAAGTCGTTATGTGTAAAATCATGTAAATATCACGTTAAAACAGAGGAGGATAATAAAAAAGAAAAAAAATAGCATTTATACTCCTATCGTTCTTCGGCCATTTATGTTCTTCGTATGTGGTGAACCAAATAGAACTACTCATCATGGTCTCACTAACAGGAGGGTTAGGATTGTTTAGTTTTATTTAGGTCCATTGCCTGGTTGAATTAACAAATTTGGGAAGTCCTAGTGGAAATAATGTGGAAAGGATCTCAAGGTTGGTTAGCAAAAATAATACCAGTCGAAAGTCGAGACTCATCCAAAAGTCAGGCATTTATTGCAAGTTCGCAACCCTGTATGGAGAAGAGCTTGAAACGGTGAGATTGACATGTTCGAGCATGCATGATTGAGATATCACACCAGTCAGTGGCATTGCCGGAAGGAAACGGACGCTTGCTTTCAATGGTCCCATTCTATATGGTTCGAAGGTCATTATCTTAAGGGTACCCTGATTGGATACATAACAGACATTTGATCACAAGAACTTGCGTAGTTTACACTGGTGACCGTTCATAAAATTCTTGAGGGCCCTTCTAGGTCTTAAATAAAAGCACCCACATTAACTGCATGCCTACTGCTGGCCCTTATGCTTATATATGGAGAATAACGGATGGAAGGTGGCTTAGAACATGGATGAAAGGCACCTGCTTTTGAGGACTGGGGTGAAATCTTTGTGTGACAGACTATCTAACTTGCCATAGCCATATACATCGACAGCATACAGCAACACATGCCCTGTTCATCATAATAAATGCAAGGGAACGCATGCTTCCATGCAATATAAGCCTGCAGGCTTCTTACAAAGAATGGACGAAACTCAATATCTACCTCCCGGATGTAGAAAATCAACAGAAAAATAAGGAGAGAGATAGCTATAGACTGAAACTGAAAATCTTATTTCTCAAAAATATGTCAAACCAAGATCATTGGTGCTTTATTTAAACAACTACAGTTGCTATAAAAAACCAATGCTCCATCTATCTAATAAATAAAACAGAATAATATAATATATTCTGAGATCATGCTAACCTATATATATAGATAGATAGATCTGTATCTAATAAGATTTGGTAACAATAAACAAGAATAGTACTTTCTAAAAATATTCTTGGCAAGGTATCTCAACATTCCCCTTCATTGTCAAGTCTTGCTTATATCAAACATGCCAAAACCCCTTTAAAAATCTTCAATCTTCTGGATACTCAATGCTTTGATAAACACATTTGCAACAACTGATCACTTGTGGGCACATGAATGGGGTCAATCTTCTTACTCAATGCTTTCTGACAAAAAAAAGTGTTAGTGAATCTCCACATGCTTGGTGTGAGCATGAAAAATTGAATTTTCTGCGAACATGATAAAACTAACACTACTACTTCTGATAGTAACAAGAACCTTTACTATTTGACCAAGATGCTTCAACACCACTTGTGATAGGAACAAGAACCTTCACTATTTGACCAAGATGCTTCAACACCACTTCTGATAGGAACAAGAACCTCACTATTTGACCAAGATGCTTCAACAATATTGTCAACCACACAATTTCACACATGGCTAGCATAGCAATGCAATATTTTGCCTCTTTAGCCAACAAAGCAATAGTAGATTGTTTCTTAAGCCCTGTTTGGCCCCACTGTGGAATTTAAGTACTTTTAAAGAAATACTGTTGTAGTAGAATTTTAGTAAAAAATAATTTTTATATTATATATAATATGATAAAAGTTCTTTTATTATGCAAATGAATAAAAAAGATAAAAGAATTATACTTTAACTTCATTACTAGTTATCTTCAAAATAATTATATAAATGACCAAATCTTGAAAAATAATTTTAAAAAAATATAAAATATTATTTATTTAATATTTATTTCAAAGTACTTACATACAAACTTTAACACCATTTTTATAAATTTTGATTTAATATATGATTAATATTTTCATAAATAATTTTTATTTTACAAAGAATTTTAATAAAATCTCATTAGTTAAAGCAATTCTACTCACATCGAACTTCTTTTTCAAATAAAAGACACTAAAAATATTATTTAAATATTTTAAATATCATAATTTTAATGCATATATACTATGATAAAATAATTATATTTGATGAAATTTTTAATGAAAGATTAATATAATATGCAGATCAAAATTTTAAAATTTAAAATAATTGTTAATAATAAAATATTTTCAATATACATTGTCAGCTTAGGAGAAGAAAAATACTTGAAATTTTTAATATTAATATACATATAAGATAAAATTATATATGTATATATATACTGATAAGAAATTTTCATAGAATCTAAGCTACACACTAAAAAGATTAAATCTCATTTTGTGGAAAAAAAGAATTTCTATGTTTCAAATAATTTTAAACTTAGCAGCAAAATATTCCTCTAGATATGTATGAGATTTATTGCTTATTAGTTAAAAATAAACATACAAATGTAAAGAAAGAAATAATATTATACACATTACCTATATTAAAAATTAATTACCATGGTGAAAAATTAAAATAAAAAGAAATAAGAAAATTAAAATTTATTTTTGTAATCTAAAAAAATAATATCAATATAAATAAGTAAAAAAAAAAACTTACTAGCTATGAAGGAATTGAAACGTTTATTGATAACAATACTTAGACCATATCTGAATATCTAAATATGATTTTATATACTTACCATCTTAACTTTTAAAGGAGAGAAAGCTGGGTAATACTGTCTTAAAATTCATTAAAGCAGAAAGCTCATGGAGAAGCAAAAAATTCATGCTTCTCTCGAAATGTTGTTTTGAAGCTTTTGTTGTGAAAGAAGTGCTATGAAATATTTAGCCAGACACTAAAAAAACCAATAAAAGCGCGTTTGGGTTTCTAAAAATGTTTTTGCGTTACTCAACTGCAGAGCCAAACAGACCCTTAATCATCTAAGAAACACTTCTTGAACCAAGGCTAAAACAGTAACCCAATGTAGATTGACAGGCTGATGAATCTTTGGCCCAATCTGAATCATAATAGCTTGCAAGTTCTATGTGTACACCATTGATCGTGGCATTGACATATCTCATGATGTGTTTTAGTGCATCCATATGTGACTTCCTTGGTTGTTGCATGAATTGGCTTATAACTTTAACTAGATAGGCTAATTCTGGACATGCATTAATTAGATAGATCAAACTACCAATCATCTCTCTATATGCACATACATTCTCTAATGGTTCACCTTTATCTCTTGATAGCTTATGATTCACCTCAAGTGGTGTAACAATTGGCTTTTCTTAGCATTCCAAACTTTGCAAGCAAATTCAAAGTAAATTTATTTTAAAAAATTAAAATTATTCTCTTATCCTTAATTATTTCAATTTGAATTGAAATTAAATTAAATTTTCATAAATGGATTCAATAGTTATCTTACATAATTTGAAAACTAATGTAACTTAATTTCATCAACCGCAAGTTCATGTATACATGCAAAGCATAAACACAATTTGCACAATTTATAAGCATAATTTCAATCAAAAGGTGTATAACACAAATGATAAAACAATTCAAGTTTCATAGCATCAAAATTCAATACAATTAATCCTCACTACAAAATCACTCAAAATAAAAAATCACATCTCAAAAACATATAAACACATCTTCATATCTAGTTCTCTCCCCCTTTTTGTCAAGTATCAAGGTGGAGAGAGTTGAGATGAGGCAAGCTCCCCTTGAGTAGGGTGAGTGGCAAGTTGTAGAGATAGGCTCTAGAGCTAAAGAGTTAAGTGCAATGGCTGGATGGGGATCCAAGAGATGTAGTGTACTGGAGGCCAAAGTGGGAAAGTAGAAGATCCAACTTCTTCACCATGCACTCCTAATCCTTCCTAACTTGAGCAAAATCTTCCCTCAATTGTCTAACCTCTATAATGAACCAAGCAAAGGCGGAGGAAGGTCATGGTGATATAGATGTAGGAGGTGGTGCTTAAGATTAAGAAGAGGTTTGCTCGAAGGGTTCCTCTCTTCTTCCTACTCTTTCCATTTCCTCCTTCCCCTAAGAAGGTGGTCTCTCTTCTTTATGCTCTCAATTAGAGTTGTCTTCCTCCCTTTCTCTTCTTCCTTTTTCATTTCTCTCTGATGTTTTTCATTTTGCTCTACATGATATTTAGTGATTTGAATTTGCATTCTCTTAAAAAGGGTTTCTCCAACTCAATCCTTCTTAAGTATAAACATATAGAGAGCATATTCACTCTTGAACAGGGACTTGGAAGTACTCAAATACCTTGGTAAGCCACACTCCATATGGGCATTACATGGTCAGTGCGAGGGGGCATAAAAACAAAAGCATTTAGCAATAGCTTAGGGAGGCTAACCTTTTTGTAGTCATAGATCTTCCATAACACCGATGCCTTAAGCTTTATAACAGTCTTGGTTCTACCCAATTTTGGCACTAACATGGACTTCATAACCTTTCTAAGTACCCTCATCTCAATGGTTATGTCCATGGTCTTCATGAAAAACCCGTGTACCCTATTATAAACCATTCCAGTTGACAAGGCATTGACCAATTGTTTTGCATTCATGCTTATCTCATCCTTATCATAAGGCACACTTAAAATCTCTCTTAGATGCGCCTCTAGTAAGGTGATGTGGGTGCCAAATCTCATTTCTACTCCTTTTACTGTGGAGAGTTATCCTCTAGGATTTCAATTATAATAGAAGATGAGTACTAGTTCACTATAGATGGGGGCATTGTACTCAATCAACTCACCCCATCCTTGATAGTTGATCATTGCTCTAATATCTAAATAACAATAATAAAAAAAACTCATATCTACCCTCCTTTGGATATGAATAGTTCTCTCTAGCATCGAAGTGTAGAATCTAAACCTTTTATCCTCACTCCCAAAGTAAAATGCTAATAGGTCCCTAGATGTAACCTTTTCCATCATAACCTTTTCCCATCTACTTGTTCCGACAACGTAGATAAATCAAACATTCTCTTATCTCCAACATTTCCCTCCATCCTAACTTCCTCCTCTTCTTCAACATGAGAGGGATTCAGAATATTACGTTGAGAGTCCTCAATGAAGCTAACTTTCCTAGATCTAGAGGAGGCTTGGGATTCTATATCCATGGAAGTTGAAGCTCTTTTGTTTATCCTAGGATGCTTTACTCCTCTCTAGGTTTTGGAAATGATGACTTTTGGAACCATGACATAAATGGATATGGGGAAAGTGCTTAAGGATGCTAGAAATCCAACGGATTGAAAGATTTAAGGGAGTATAGATGGTAGGCAAAGGAGTATTGGTGGTGGTTGGCAGGAGAGGAAATAAGATGGGAAGAAGAAATGGCACACAAGGGTCTTACCCCTTTCAAATTGCTAAGTGCCTTGGACCCTACAACCTTAGGCACTTGGGACCCAAGCGACTATTGTGCTTAGTCAATTACTTGCTCAATTATTTAATTTATATATATTTTTTTAAAAAAAAAAAAGATTATATTGTTTACCCATTTCTATGCATAATTCATCCAAAAATGCTATTCTCAACATATTTTCAATTTAATCATTGCAAAACATGAGATTTAAGATTAACAATGCATGTCCCTATGCATTAATGTCTATCATCCCTAATGCTTTTTTATTTTTGTAAAAACTATTCGGTGATAATAGTTTTACAAAAATGTCAACAAGTTGAGCATTTATAAAAACATACTCTAAACAAATATCATATTTTTCTATGTAGTTTCTAATGAAATAACATTTAATTTTAATATGCTTAGTGCATGAGTGTAACATTGAATTCTTTCATAAGCATATTACACTTGTATTATCACACTATACTAGAATATATTTGTAGCTCAAACCATAATCCAATAATTGTTGTTTCATCCAC
This sequence comes from Pouteria campechiana, assembly GCA_036873735.1. NCBI lineage: Eukaryota > Viridiplantae > Streptophyta > Magnoliopsida > Ericales > Sapotaceae > Pouteria > Pouteria campechiana. The sequence continues at coordinate 23,724 of JAYJMB010039533.1, read as the reverse complement.
AATAGTTGAGCACAACAACTCCTAGTAATCATATATTATGTTTTTGCAATGAAGAGGACAACTTGTTTGTTTTCTTGAAAACCATGAGACTAACATGTTTTCTAGGAATTAACATGTTCCATTTGTTCTTATCCAATCAACTTTGTACCTAACAAATTCTACATCTAAATATCAAATAATGTCAAATCCTAAATCTCTTGGATACCAGAGCTCAAGACTTGATGTATCAACTAAGTACTTAAAAATTCTCTTTATAACAAATACTTGTGACTCTCTAGGACTTAATTGAAATCTAGCATATAAATATACCCTAAATAATATATCCGATGTAGATGTTGTCAAACAAAGTAGTGAGCCAATCATAATACGATATAACTTTTGATATACAAGTTTACCCTTCTCTTCTTTATCTAATCTTCTTGAAGTGCTCATTGACGTCTTTCCTGCTTTGACTCCTTCCATTCCAAACTTATTGAGCATTTCTTTTATATACTTGGATTGACAAATGAAGATTTCATCTTCTCCTTTCTTGATTTGTAATCTAAGAAAGTAGTTAAGCTCTCCCATCAGACTAATTTGCTTGAAAATTTCTTATATAAAGTTTCATTAGTAACACCAAAGATAATATCATTAACATAAACTTGAATTATTAAGACATCTTTGCCAACATTTTTATGAAGAATGTAGGGTCAATATTTTCTCTTTTAAATTTATGATCATTAAAAAACTTAGTTTTTCATACCATGTTCTTAGAGCTTGCCTTAGCTTATAGAGAGCTTTAGTAAGTTTATAGATATGATTTAGTTGGTCATCTGATTCGAAACTTGCAGATCGTTCAGTATATACTTCTTCATTATGATAACCATTAAAAAATGCACTTTTGACTTCCATTTGAAATAATTTAAAGTTCATGTGAGATGCAAAAGTAAGTAGTATTATTCTTGCTTCCAACCTAGTTACAAGGGCATATGATTCTTCAAACTTTATTCCCTCATCTTAGAGTACTCTTTAGCTACTAATCTTATGTTATTTATAATAAATAATCCACTTTCATCAAGTTTATTCTTAAATACCTATTTTATTCCAATCATAGTTATTTAAGATGTAAGGCACACTAAGGGGCAAAAGGGCTCTTAGGGCTAAGGCGAAAAGCGCATCGACAAGGCACACACCTAAGTAAAGCAAGGCATCTATTATATAAAATTAAATAAATTTAATTGTATATGTAATTTATAAGATAAAATAATAAGATTACTTAAATACTAAATATAATCTTATGGAGGGCATCAACTTTGGTTAAACTAAGAAAAAAGAAAAATCAGAAAAGTTAAAATCTTAATTGAATGTTGAAAGTTTTTTCTTTTAATATATTTTTAAGTTCAATCAAGTGCACCAAGAGCACCTCAAGGCACAAGAGGTGAGCCTGAGTGAGCCTTGAGCCTAGGCACTTGCCTAGGCATGCCTTTAACAACTATAATTCTAATCATTTCAAGGTTCTCAAGTCTAGGAAATAACTCCCACAATTTATTTCTCTCCAATTAGTTGAGTTTATCTTGCATAGAAATTATCTAATTTTCATCATTGAGAGTTTATTCAATGCAAGTGGGCTCAATATTAAAAATAAATGCAAAATGTCCACAAATGTTATGCATGGATTTTCTAGTTCTCACACCATCCATATATTCCCAATAACTTGGTCTCTAGATGGACATGCATAAATTTTAACTTAGTGGAGTGTTGGAAGAGAATATTACCTTCACTTAGCTTTTTTATTTATTTACTATTTCATCTACGTCACTTTCATTCTCTTTTTTGGGGTTTAGTCCAAAATTCATCAAAAGTAACATGCATTAATTCTTCAACTACTTGATTTCTTTTATTAAATCCTCTAAACTTTTTACTATTGGAGGAATAACCCTAGAAGATTGTTGCATTACTCTTTGAATCATATTTTCCAAGGTTATTTTTTCATTGTTTAATACATAACAAATGCATCCAAAAAAGTAGAAAAGAGATATATTTGACTTTCTTCCTTTCCAAAGTTCATAAGGAGTTTTCCTAAGGATGACTTTTATGGTTACTCAGTTAAGTATTGGTAAGTTGTGCTAATTGCTTCTCCCCAAAATTTTTTGTATAATTTACTTTCATTAAGCATGGTCCTAGCCATTTCTTGTATGGTTTTATTTTTCCTTTCTACAACTCTATTTATTGTGGAGTTTTGAGTGTAGAGAAGTTGTGGTGAATCCCTTTGTCTTCACAAAGTTAAATGAACTTTCTATTTTCAAATTCACTACCATGGTCACTTATAATGGATATAATTGAATGTTGCTTCTCAATTTGTACAAGTTTAAAAAATATAGAAAACATGAAAAATGTTTCATCTTTACTTGTCAAAAGTATTACTCAAGTGAATCTTAAATAATCATCCACAATGACAAGCACATATCTTTTACCACGAAGAATTAAAATTTCAAATAAGTCCATGTGTAGTAACTCAAGGGACCTTGATGTGGAGACTTCAATTTTAGGAGTAAATGACACTTTGGTTTATTTGAACATTTGGCAAGCTTTATAAATTTGATCTTTATCATATTTAAGATTTAAAGGCCACTAACCAAGTTCTTTTTTCATAAAGATTTAATATTTGACATATTAATGTGTCAAAGTCTTATATTTCATACCCATGGATCATCATCAACAATAATTAAATATTTTTCAATGATTTGATTAAGATAAACCAAATACATATTTCTATATCTTTTTCCAGCAAAAAATATTTTCTAACACATAATTCAAACTCAAATTTATAAGCTTTATCACAAATTTGACTGATACTTAATAAACTATGCTCGAGGCCATCAACATGCAAAACATCCTCAATAAAAGTACTAGGCAAACCATAAATTTTATCTTTTCATTGATGAAGCCTTTATTGTTGTTTCCAAATGCCACTATGCTTCCACTGAATGGCTGAAATCTTTGAACAAATCTTTGTTACTAGTCATGTGTCTTAAACACCCACAGTCCAAGAATCATACGTTCCTTTTTGCAGTTTTAAAGCTTACTTACAATCACATTAGATTTCTTTTCACCTCTTTGGTACCCAAGTAATGGGTCCAACATTGTTAGTGAGATTGTGGGATGTGTAGTTGTGAAGTTATTTTTGGTTTTCATCTTAATTTAGCACCTTATTCTTGCATTTTCTTTGTGTAGTAGTCATATATTTTGTGTCCTAATTTGTTGCAAAAATAACATTTGTTTATGATTTTTTTGGTGTTTGGATGAATATGTCTTTAGTTTTCTCACTTGTGAATGACTAATATATCTTCTAATTTGAGGACAGTTGGCTCTTTCATCATTGATATTTATTTCTTTAGTCCATCTTTTGAATGCCTTGGGTTCATATGATTCTTCACCACTTGACTCATTACAACCAAGTCCTCTCTAATTACTTTGTAGAGTCATTCTTAGGAACTTGATAATCGATTCTCCCAAGTTGAAGAATTTGTTTAACATATTATTTAATATTTTAATTTCTTTATTTAGATTATCTAATTCGTTTTCAAGTGATAAGTTCCATTTAGCTAGTTTTGCATTCCCTTTGACTATTGTACCAAAGTGTCTTATCTTTTAGTTGAAATTTTGATCATGTGTTTCAAATTAATCAAAGATTAAATCATATGATTATTGCAGTTGATTAATTTTAGCAAATTTACTATATAAACTATTTGAGCTAAAATAGTCTAAAGAGTGAGAGTAGTATGAGTTTACTTCAAACTCAGCAATGCTTGTTTTCTTCATTGCTTTATTCTTTGTCGCGCTGTGGGCTGAGATTTCACCTTCTATTTGAGCAATGTTAAAATCTTTTTCTTTCTTCTCAATAGAGCTTATGTTGGATGATTCTTCTTCATTCACATACATTCCGCATGTTTTAGTTCTTAGTTATTCCTCTAAAGCACCACTCCTTTTTATGTTATCTCTCTTATCACTTTTCTCTTTATGATCCACATTATCTTCTTTTGGACATTCAACTTGCATATGTCTAACACCCCACATTTGTAACATTTTGGTAATTCTCTTCTTCTTTCTCTTTTCTTCTTTTCATTAGTTCTAAATTGTCTCCTTGAGGTTCTATCTTTTTTACTCCTGACAAATTTTGTGAATTTCTTAGTAAGAAGCGCAACTTCGTAATCATTTGTGAAGTCTGCTGCTCTCTTTTGTCACTTTTAAAGCCATAGTCCTCTTCTGTTTGGTGGGTTCTTGTCTCTTGCTCTTGACTAGCTCATGTGGCATGAGTGACCTAATCAAGTCATCAATCCTAAGCTCATTTAAATCATTGGCTTCTTCAGTGGCTATGATTTATGAATTCCAAGATTCAGGTAACACTTTAAGAATCCTCATTACCTGTTCAAAATTAGAAATTTCTTTCTTCAAGCCCTTAAGAGCGTTAATAATTTTTGAAAATTTGGCATACATCTCAAAAATATTTTTACTTTCTTTCATCCTAAAATTTTCTAGTTCTCCAATGAGAATATTTTGCCGAATCCCCTTCACTTGTGAGGAAGCTTCATAAATGGAGACAAGCTTGTCCCATATTTTCTTGGTAGTTTTACACGATGAAACCTTATCAAATTTAGTAGCGGATAATGCACAAAATAGAATGTTTATTATCTTAGAATTATTTTGGACATTTGTTGTATTTTCTCTTGTCCAAGCATCAGTGCTTGCTTCAGGGAGAGTTACTCCCACTTTGATTGCTTTTTAAGACTCTATATCATTAGCCATTATGTATTGTTTCATCCTCAACTTTCTAATATGCAAAGTGATTCCATCATACAAGGGCAACCAAGTGGATGATTGCCTCCTAACAAACACATAAGATGAAGATGATGAGTTAGTCATTTGGAATCACTATAATTGTTTATATAGTCTACTCTAATGCTACTTGTTAGTCCCTTAGTTAAGCTTAACCCAAGAAGGGAAGGGTGAATTAAGTTTATAAAATTTTCTAATTTATTCCTCTCTTGATTTAAATCTCTTTTTTAAAGTAGTTTGCAGTTAAATAATGGGAATCAATCAATATAATCAATCATAGACAGTACGTGCGATATATAGTGGTTCAAGACAACTTCTCTACTCAACTCTTCTAATCATAAATTCTTATATATTGGGTTCCACTAGCTTAATTTCGAATACAATCTAAATTTTTTCTTCTTGAACTTGGTCTCCAATACTAACTCAAGGTAATAAATAAAAGTTACATGATAATGAAATAAATTATACTTTTGTAATTCTCTCTAGAGTGTAGGAGAAGCTTTAAGACATTTGAAATGATACTTTATAAGATAAAATCTTCCCTCCATGTTGGTGACAGTCTTGAATGTTGAGTTTATGAAGGTTGAAAAACCCTTTGATATAGGCTGCAATAGATCTTTTTGAAAAACCTTTTAAACCATGTTGCTAGAAAGTAGCAAGCGAATCCCAGGCAGCTGAGGCATTCGACTGTACTCCTTAAGGGGTTTGGTAAGTAGCTTGGATGGGGCTTTGATTTTCCAAGCATTTCAGGATTTATGTTGGTAGGCGGTATGCGGAGGCGCCTCCCATTCAGCTATGCCTATATGTTTTCCATGTGCATGTTGCTGGAGAGTTCCAAGTGGTTGCAATGTAGCTGAGCCTAATCAATTGCAACATCGTAAGCGATATTGGCAGGCAGCTACCAGAGTCCAAAGATTTAAAGTAATGCTAGAGCTCCATAGGCAAATATTATGGGTGGCTAGCAATTGGCTGTAGTCTATGGTGACTGCACCAAGCGGCTGATAATCAAAAATCATTTGTACTTAAGATTTTTTTACACTTTGTAAGTTCATTAGCCTTTCAACACATGTTATTACCTCTATGGTTTTGTTAATCATTAAAATATAGTTTTCTTAGTTAATTGCAAGTTGGAACATTACAATAGTTTAAAAGAATGGTTCGTTTTTAAAATTTTAAAGAGATCTCTTTATTTTGAAGGCAATCAAAGATAATTGAATAAAATCTAATCCAACAATTATACTTAAAATTATTACTTTAGTTAAAATATGTGAAATTATTTTAATTAGAGACCTTTGTTGGCCACATTACTTAGAAATAGATAAAATTATATATATAATGTAAAAATTGCATATGTTACTGTATTTATATATTAGAATACCACCAAAATTTATAGAATCATAAAATAACATAAGATAAAAACTTTTAAAGATATGGATGCATGATTATATCTTTATAGGTCTCATAAGAAATGAAAATAATTTGAAGGGTGAATATTAGCTCTCAAATGATGCTAATTTTGAGCCCACCTAACTATTTTATTTATATAATCTTTGATTTTTTGAATAAATAAATGACGTTAAGTAAAATAAAAAATTAAATTTCAATTAATTATTCATAATAGATAAAGATGGAAAGGTTCCTTTAAATTTTCAAAAGAACCATTTTTTTTAATCATTTTCCTTATATGATATACTTGATATAAAATATTTACTTAAAATATATTTAAAATAATGTTTTATTATAATTAGAATTGAAAACTTAATCATTCAACTCTAATCTACAATCCAAATTCAAACTGAATTTAACTAAATTTTCTTAGAGTTATATTATAGTTGGGTTTAAAAATAAAATTAAGATTAAAATTCAATTGAGATTTAATAAATAGGATTAGGGTTAAGTTGAGACCAACCTGAGACAACAAGAGCTTCAAAGATCTAATACCATAAAGAACAAATAGCAAATTTGCATAAAAAGCTTGTTTCTTATTTGTGTATTCACTTTCACCATAAGTATATATAAATAAAAAATAACTCTTGTTGCTTAACACAATCCTATTATATTCATATCTTATAATATTTTCATATACTATATTTGTCTTTGTATTTATTTTTATAATATTAAAAATTATTTTGATTGAAAATTTATATAAGTCACAGCAAAAAAAAATTGACCATGTTGTTTGAATGAACTTTTTTTTAATGTTCAAGCCCTAGGTTTCCAAATGAAATGATTTTTGACACGATAACTAAATAAATAATTCTAAGTATGGTGATTGGACTAATTAAATCAAATTAAAAATAAATAATTCTAAGTATGGTGATTGGACTAATTAAATCAAATTAAAACTTCATAATTTGAAAAAGTGCAAAAAGTTGCGTGGTGCAACCTTAACCATGGAATCATCTCCCAATAAATTACATTTTTAATTAATAGAAAGTTTCCAAAAAAATTTTTATAAACTTTAGGTAAGATTCTTGGTTTGAAAATTATAACAGTTATAAATCAAATATGTGGTTGTGAGTCCTATAAATCACTGTCGCCCTATTTATGCCCCTGGCTAAAAATCTTCGTTGTTTAAGAATGGTCCATGACTCGAGAGAAACGTCTGAAAGCCAACCATTTACACAGACATAAGAATCTTGCTATTTAAACCTATGCAGATTACCTGCTGTAATTTCATTTTATCTTAGACTCATTGGACGACTTGTCCATCGTCATAATAAACAGAAGAGAGGACAAGACAGAAGACCCTCTTGCGCTTTCATGGGGTAGGGAAGTAAGCATTTGGGGTTTACGGGTCATATCAGTAAATTTTAAACCTTCAATTAACCTTTATTCAAGGCAAAATCATGTTAATTTATTGATTTTTATGAAACAAACAATCAAGGTATAGGTGTATGATCTTAGGGCCATTCTCGCATGCAACGTTTGTTACTTCAATAAACGTTTCGTTTTGTGTCTTTAAATAAATTCTCCCCAAGTCAACCTTTTCGGAATAATGATTATTCTTCCATTTATATCTGAAAAATTGATGTTTAAAAATCTGATATATCAATATCGTCACAAAACGCATTCCATTTATTAAATTCTGATATTAATTACATCTCTATAAATAAAAAATTTAAATGATTGGTAGAAATTACTGTAAAGAATTTGAGAATGAGATTATAGCTTTTGTTTTTTTTTTTTCAATCCATACATTTTAATTAGATGAGAAATAAAATTATACCTAGAATATCTATAAATAATGCATTATAATAAGTTTAGATGGATCGCAAATAATCAAATGAATGGGTTAGATTTCACTTACAGTCTTCTTAATTAGGATCATACAGGCTGATTTATTATTAATTTATTATAAACGAATGAAGGATATTTTTATCATTTGAAACATAACTTTAGAGGTATTTCGAGGTTATGAAAAAAATATTTAGCTATATATATTTTATTATGTATATATCTAATATACATAATCAAGTGAAACCCCGACCATTTTTCAACTGGGTTAGGATTCCCCCAATTTGTAGAGTTGAGTTGGAAATTTGGGTTCAACCCAACCCGGTTAGACGTTGTGCTGGATAATTGGATTAGGGGTAAACCCAAATTCATAAACACACATACATACATACACACACACACACACACACACATATATATATATATATATATATATATTAAAAAAATAAAAATTCTTAACTTTACGTTAACAATAAGTCACAATTCAGAAAAGCAACTAGAAATTTGAGCAAGAGGTATTTAAAAAGGCTTTTGTATTTATTATTATTATTATTATTATTAAATTACTTATTAAAAGAGAAAGATTTTAATTTTTATAAAGTCTTCTTACCACTCCTTAAATTTAGTTGTCTTAATTAATGAAGTTTTACATATTCTTTTAATACCATTTTTAAATTTATATTATTTTTAACTGATTTTCAACTCTAAATATCAACTTGTTTTCAATCTGTAACCCAATCTTTCTAATATCTTAATTAAATAGATAATATTAAATATGATAGTTAGCTCAAATTTCATATAATCATTAAAATTAACATGGACCCCAAGCCTTCATTTAAAATATTCCGTTTGAACGTTTAGTTTAAATTATTTTTAATATTAAAAATAAATTATATTTAAGATATTTTGTTGAATAAAATCATGGTCTCACTTTCTCGAGTGGTTACTAGTCTACCTCAGGGCAGGCAGGCGCTAAGGACTATCCCGTCCACGTGCAAAGGCTCGAGAACATATGTCCCAACCGCGTAATGACGCTCCTACGTGGCTTACGATTTCTAGCCATCGCCGCACAGTTGGTTGGGCGAAGCCAAAGACAAATTAAAAATAATAAAAGCCTCAGCCTCTCTTCTACGGATGCGACCGGGCAGGGCTAGGTCAGCTTGACGCAAACCTCACCTACTCGTTTTAAAATTTTTTTTATACTAATCTTAATTTAATTTATCAATTAGGTTGAGTTTAATTTAATCTCTCCAACCCAAGCTTTGATTTACCTGACCTTAACGATGCCAAAGCCATGTTGGCTGGTGGGGCGGGGTTTGGGTTGAAACCAAGTTAAGCTACCCTGGAACTGGATCATCTCCAACCTTGGTTAAAGAGTGCATTTGTAACCTCATAAATCATTTTGGAGCATCCCATTGCACGAAACGTTTGTAATATGATTTTATTTTGTATTATAAAAGTTTATTCAAGTCCTGCATTTATGTAAGCCACACTAAATTAAAATAATATAAAGTAGACATCTATTATTAAAATCACATGCCCAAAGTTTATTACTGTAAAAATTTTGTATAATTTATTTATCTACTCAAACAATATATATTTAACAGTTTAGATGATATATAAAATATGATACAGACTGATCATGATTATAAAATAATTTCAATTGTAAAAGCATTACTCTTCATAAACAGTCATAATTTCATAATAAAGACGAAAATTATATTACCAAATTTTCGTATGATCTGATAACCCAAAATAATATTTGGGATCGACTCTAACCCAACGTTTCAAAAATTTTTAAATATGATATATTTCATTTGTATTAAAAATTATCACTCAAGTTTATTCCTGATAAAAAAAAGCACGAAAAAGGATGCTTTTTATTAATGAAATTATTTTATGATTATAGGTGATTTATATCATGTTATATGCATAATTTAAATCATTAAATGTATATTGATTGCATAAATTAATAATAAATTTTCAGGACAGAAAAATTAAATTATGTTATGATTTTTAAAGTAATATTTTAATTTTATTATGGCTTACTCGATTATCTAACTTAAATAATTTTTTTAATATGAACAGAGTATAGCGTATTTTAAACGGTTCGGATAAGCCTAGATGGAGCACAAAACTATTATATTAAATACTAGTAGATAAAAGTGGATGAAAAAAAGGGTTTCCAAATACTCATGAAATTAAAATTATTTATTTTCCTCTATTCAAAATTTATTATTATAGCTTGAAAAATAAAAAAATGTTAATTATTTCATCTGATCTGTAAGAGTAAAAGTGCCAAAATTGATACTACTCACTTGAATATTATATTATTATAATTTTCAAATCTAAATATAAATTTTTATTTAAAACTTAATGTATGGATATGATGAAAATTTTAAATAATATCATTATGAAAATAACACCAATATACGGTTTGATTTTTATCTCTATATCGTGATGATGATATTGGGTTATACACAAGATCAATGATTATAATTTCTTTGCGATGACTTTAATTGAGAGAAAGAATGGTTAATAAACGATTTAGGCCTGATATATGGTGGAGAACTCACTTTCATGCTATTCTCAACCAACCACTTGTGAGGTCCATCCACGTGAGCATGTTTTCTAAGTGAATTTAATTAAACGATCTTGAGTCTTGACCACAAGACGGCCACGTATGGACGAATCTTTCAGGACAGGCTGTGAGAGTGATCCGGACCGTTGATTAAAGAGGTTAGAGTCTCCCGCGCTTTTTCTCTACTTCTCCGGCGTTTGACTGTCGACCCACGAGTTTCCCAACCCATTAATGCTCCGCACAACCGCTTCTCTTCTCCCTCACTCCCCAAATGCCAACCACTCCTTTAAATCCGCCATTCCTCACCTTCTACTCTCTGCTGTTATGCTTTTTCTCCTCCCTCCCTTTCTCTTTCTTCCTGCTTAGAAGTAATGACGCGGAATTCATCAGAAAACGTTTTCTCGGCGTCGAACTTACACGACCGGAAGTTGTTGCTAGACCGTCTTCTGAATTCGGTGGGCAATGACGCCGGGCAAATCCTTGTTCGGATTAGGAAGAGATTCGACGCGTACTTTCTTCTCCTCTTCCTTATGCTTTGCTGAATGCTGTGTTTCTATGAGCAATTCCCTTTGGTACTACGCTTTCAGTTGTACAATGCCAGTACTGCACAAAAAGCATGCATGGAATATCTTTTAGGATGGAATCCGATAGGACAGGGATCAAGGATAAGTTGAAACAGATTCTCCCAATGGGCAGCTTGTGTTAGACGTTGGGCGTAGGGTGACCCTAGGTCGGCCCTATTCTATAGTGGTATTAGAGTCAAGTTAGTAATGTTGGGCGTCAGATACGTCTCTAATCCCATATTGCTTGGTTTGGGTGACGTGTGCTAGTAGATAAGTCTAAATCAATCCTCCTCACAGAACGCATTTTGGAAATCCGTGGGAGAGCAGTTGGTTTACAACTAAAGGGTGGGCCCTGTTCTTCATTAGAGCAGCTTGAGCTGTCTACTCAAAAGTTCAAAGCTGGGATATAACTCAGAATCGGCAGTTGCATATCCTCATCAGTATCGTAAGGTGCTTTCAGAAGGGAAAATTGCTCCAATATAACCGCGTAGACTCTTGAATGGCCCATTTGGGACACTGATTCCTTCGTTTATTACCCCTGCAGATTGAAGGTTTTGATTGTCACATTCGCCAGATTTGCAATGGGGTTGCAGGAGCAGCGATCTTTTGCTGACTATGTCTACTATTATCACTTTGAACTATGCTTTCCAACAATTTTAATTTTTAATTTTAGCTTGGCTTCAAGGCACATAATGAGCAGTAAAAGTTCAACTTGGTCTGAAACTTTCTACAGCGATTTAAAGATGGTGGAATTCCATCCATGGACCTCACAAAGAATAAAAGTTTTAAGCGCTCGTTTTGGAATTTGCATGAAACCATTGATATTTTCACCTAATAATGAAAGGAGCGTTTACTGATTCTTAGTGCGTACTGCACTCACGATCTTTTTCATTTTGTAGCTGAGCATTAAACCATGTAACATATTTTCCTTCTAATGACAATTTTGCAATTTTGGGCCAAATAAACTAATGGTCTCTTTGCAGCTTTGGTAACAGTGTCTACACTTTTTCAGAGAAAAATCTGTGTCAAGAATCATGATAAAATATAAAGAAACTTGATTTTTTTTTTCGTTTAATGTTAAAATTTAGGCAACCTTTTAGACTAAGAATTGTAGGAAAGGCCATTATGATTGTATCTGATTATAATAATGGCAGTTCTGATGGTGAAGTTTATAAAAGTGCTAACTGCTATTGTGAATAATCTTTTGTTGGGAAAACTTGCTTAAACAGGGTAGACTTGTTTATTATCACTCATGGGGCTCAATTGTTGATTATTATCATTATCTGTTTGTGACAATGCAGGGTAGACTTGAAGTTTCCACCAATTGAAATTCGTTTCCAGGACCTGAAAGTAGATGCATACGCCCATGTGGGAAGCAGGGCATTACCCACAATTCCCAACTTCATTTTCAACATGACCGAAGTAAGGTCAAGTACATCGAACTGCTCCAACTGATATGTACTTGTGTATGGCCCGGAATTTTCTTAAATGAATTTTTCGCATCTTTGCAAGGCCTTCTTGAGGCAGCTCAAAATCTTCCCAGGCAGGAGAAGACGGTTGTCGATCTTGAATAACATTAGAGGGATAGTTAGACCTTCAAGGTACTTAGTTTAGAACTACAGCAAAGACACCATTGAACCTGCTCTTCTTGCGTGCTGACATGTTTATTTGTATTTTCTTTCCTGTTTTAGATTGACATTGCTATTGGGTCCTCCGGGGTCTGGAAAGACCACTTTGCTTTTGGCTCTTGCTGGAAGGCTCGGTCATGGCTTGGAGGTATTTGAAATTTGGTTTCATTTGCATGGCAATAAAACAAAGTTAGGATTTCGTCTTTACTGAAGAAGCCTACACTCAAGTGCTATCAACAATCTTATGATCAAATTTCTTCTTTGACAATGATGGTACTTATATCAGTAGGAAACTGATATTGTAAGCGTATATTATGGAAGCATTGGTTAGAAACCATTAACAAATCCTACTTCAACAAAAAGATAGTAGCAGTAAGCCAAGGTTTGTCCACGAGCAAAGCCACATCATCATGCCAAGGCAAATGGGTGATTAGAACCATCCCTAAAAATTATTCATCTGGCTATCTTCACTTAGAGAGAAGTGTGAATAACGTAGCCTGGCTCTTTGGACATGCTTCTGTGTTCAGCTATTTGCATTGCACCTATTTTTCAATCATTTATTTGTGTACTAAGTACGTGGCTGACACTTACCCTTTTCAACACTGTTCCAACCATATTTATCTACAACCATTCATATATATGTTTGTAGACATCAGGGAGCATCACCTATAATGGGCATTTTCTCAAGGACTTCGTTCCTCAGAGAACCTCAGCTTATGTCAGCCAGCAGGATTGGCATGTGCCAGAGATGACAGTCAGAGAAACTCTTGAGTTTGCAGGACATTGTCAAGGAGTAGGGATCAAGTATGGTAAGCAAAATGATTTCATCTTGTGCGTTGGCGATTACAACATTTTTTATTTAAGAATCTTTTTGCGTTCCATAGATATGCTCATGGAACTTACAAAACGAGAGAAGAATGCTGGAATAAAGCCTGATGAAGATCTGGTTATATTCATGAAGGTAAACACTTTCATTCATTGTAAGAGATCCTTTATTAATGCTATATAGAAAGTAGTTTGCTCAAATTAATTTAACATCTTCCTCTTCCAGGCTTTAGCTTTGGGGGGAGAAGAAACAAGCCTCATGGTTGAATACATAATAAAGGTATTTGATTTGATAATTCAAACATATGTGTGATTTACAATGGCACAGCTGGCATTAAAATGAAGAATTTCCATAAAATAGTCAATGTTGGTGAATGGCTGAAATGGATTTGCCTACTATAAAGTATTATGTTTGAGTCATATGTCATACCATTTCATCTTAGCTGCAATACATAGGAAATACGACTTTGTTGAGATAATCTACCTTAAGATTCACCATCACCATTCTGGTTATGATTTTACTTTGGACGAAATTTAAAACCTGCAATATCCATGCTCTGAAAAATGGAGACTATGTTTGTGGTTAGAATACAATGTCGAACCCATAACATGCAATGTCTATGAAAAATCTGGACTACCTGTGATTGGTTTAAACTACAAATTACTTGCACTTCGACAGCGACATTTCTCTGAAGTACTAAATTTTATCCCACAAAGATTTTAGGTTTGGACATTTGTGCTGATACGTTGGTAGGAGACGAAATGCTTAAAGGAATATCTGGAGGACAGAAGAAGCGTCTTACAACAGGCATGCCAGCATTCATTGTTCTGTTTTCTATACTTTTGGACTATTGACAAAAGCGTTGCGAGATATTATAACAGCTAGTTTTTGTGCAAGTACAGGTGAAGTAATCATTGGTCCAGCTAGAGTTCTGTTGATGGATGAGATAACAACTGGTCTCGACAGTTCAACAGCATATGAAATTGTCAAGTATCTGAGGCATTCAACACATGGTCTTGATGGAACGACTCTCATTTCATTGTTGCAGCCAACTCCCGAGATTTATGAGTTGTTTGATGATCTTATTCTTATATGTGAAGGGCATATTGTATATCAGGGACCTCGTGATGGTGCTCTAGAATTCTTTTCATTCATGGGGTTTAAGTGTCCTGAAAGGAAAAATGTGGCTGACTTTTTGCAGGAAGTGAGTAGCAAGCTTCCAATTTGATTTTAGAAGAATTTCATAGGTTCTACCTTTTCTTGATTCAATTTTATTTATTTCACCATCATCACTGTCACCATCAGGACAGCACCTGAGGCTCTCCCAATTAATTGCTTTCAACTATATGGATTCAATTACTGTAATCCATTCTATCATGTACCACATGATAGCCAAGGTCAGAGGTTCTTAAAACTTTGACACTACTTCCACTCGTGTTCTTCTAGACATTCCCCCACCCTTTGAGCACCTTCCATTTGAATTGCCTCCATCCTAATAGGTGTAGTTCTTGATCCCAATTTCTAATGCAGGTCTTCTCTTCTCATCTTATGACCTGTTGGCATTGCACAATGTTCCCAGCTCTGTTTACTGATTTTGTTTGCCATTTCTCCTGTTCGTAGAATTATTGAAGAAGAGAGAAAATCCATTTCCTATATTTGGCAGGAAAGATGTGACTGGTAAAATAACCAGTGATAGGAGAATAGTTTTCTCTCAGGTTGGCATTTTAAAACTGCAATCCAAAACTAGTAAATGAAGAACAAAAACATTTTTGAGGACCTGCACTAAGAAGCTTTTCTTCTGCAAGTATTGATGCCAGCTTGCATTCTAATAATTCAATAATTGGTATTCCTTTCCCTCTTCACTTTGAGGGGTATTTGCAAAATTCACCAAGTAACTTTGCATAATTGCAAGTGAGTCATCATGTTTGGATATTTGCAAAATAGACCTTTTTAACTGATGTAGCTCGACAGAGACCGACAATTGGAGTTTAAAATGCATTGATTAAAAATTTATAGAGTTTAATTTGTAAAATATTCTTGAAAATTAAACCTCATAAGTTCTATATTTTTGCATTTTAGCCCCAACCGTTAATATTTGTCAGGCTTAGTTAGTTAATGAGATTTATTTTGTAATATTTGGTAACTTAGAGTGTCTATTATGAAAATATTCAAAACAAAAGGGCAAATTTACAATTATACAAAGTTGTTGTGTCTATTTTGCAAATACCCTTGCCTTACTTAAAATTTGCTTGCATATATTCTGTTTGTCCAGATGAGATTGAAACATATTTTGTACTCCTACGAGTGCATTTGTCCACCTACTCAACCTTCCTTTAATTCCAAAAATGGGTCACACCTAGGGATCACTTCCATTTGCACTGTTTGCCAACAGTAATCAAGTCTTTTAAGGCATTAATGTAAACCTATGGTAACTAGCAACTTCTACCTCCATCATGTCTCCCCACATTTGGTTTAGCTCCGTCATACATATCGTTAATCCAATTTTAATTGCTTATACTTATATGCCTCTCTTTGTTGCTCTAGGTTACATCGATGAAGGATCAGCAGCAATATTGGTCTGTTCCTGGAAGGCCTTATCAATACATTCCAGTAATGAAATTTGCCGAAGCATTTCGCACGTTTCTTGTTGGTAAGAACTTATCCAGGGAGCTAGCTGGTCCATGTGATAGAGAGTGTAATCATCCTGCCCCACTGTCAATGTCCAAGTATGGTGCGAGCAGAGCTAAGCTTCTTAAGGCCAGTTTTAACTGGCAACTGCTATTGATGAAGAGGAATTCATTTATTTATACCTTCAAATTCGTACAGGTAATAATTCCCTCTTTTTGAATATTTTTTTTTAAAAAATTGGTAGATACTAAAAGAAGAAATGTGTCATCTGAGACTTAACGGTATCCACACAGTATATGAGCTTTCTCTTTGTGCAGGAGGATTTCAATAAGACCATTGGATTTGTCAGCTCTACCATCTGTGACAAAGATACCTTTTAGAGGACTATCATTTTCCTTTAATATTTGGCCTGCAAGTAAATCTTTCTGAATATGGAGAAGTCCTTGATGAAAGGCCCAAGATTAGAATCTATCAATATGGAAGTTTTTAGGGGTATAGTTCTTACACGATGGCTTGAGTCATAGTATATCTGGAGTCTTGGGAACTTTTGCTTTGCATTTCCAACCGTCACAAAGTATATTCTCAGATCTAGGGCCATGTATGGTAACACATGTATATTGCTACTATACATCTGTAAGTAGCAATATGCACCAAGCCGATTACGAAAATAACTTGAAAACTGCTAACAACGCGCTACTTTCAGACAGCTATCAGTACTTGCACAAGACTTACAACTTAAATACAAAACACAAACCTGGTTTGGGGCTGATTTGAAGTATGGTAACACTAAAATGTTGTTAGGCTTTTAATCTTCTCAACACATAACATCGATACAAGAATGGTAACTAATCATCTGTTCTTCAGCATGGAAAGGATTGCTCAAGACTAACCTTATTAAGTGTTAATGGGTGCTGACATATGAGAATTCCGTCGTATTTTGCAGATCCTATTTGTTGCTCTCATCACCATGACAGTATTTTTCCGGACAAATATGCACCATAAGACGATTGATGATGGAATCGAATATCTTGGGGCTATATATTTTTCTACTATAATAGTTTTATTTAATGGATTCACAGAAGTTGCCTTGTTGGTGGGTAAACTTCCAGTGCTTTACAAGCATAGAGATTTGCACTTCTATCCTTGCTGGGTTTATTCACTTCCTTCATGGGCCTTGAGCATTCCGACATCACTTGTGGAGTCTGCAATATGGGTTATGGTTACATACTATGCCATGGGCTTTGATCCACAAATAACTCGGTAATGACTTTCTTATGCACTGATGAAATATCCATTCAATATCCAGACTTCAAAGTAGTATTTTCATCATTTTTATGCCTTGTCCTGCAGATTCCTTCGTCAGTGGCTTTTGTATTTCTCTTTGCATCAGATGTCTCTACCTTTATTCCGTCTGATGGGATCCTTAGGTCGTAACATGATTGTTGCAAACACCTTTGGGTCTTTCGCATTGTTGATTATCATGGCCCTTGGAGGATTTATAATCTCTAAAGGTCAGGTCCAATAATCTCTTGGTGTTTGAAATTTGAATGATGTTTCTTAATTCACTAACATCTTTTTAATTGTTATAGATAGCATCCCCAGCTGGTGGATTTGGGGGTACTGGTTTTCTCCTTTGATGTATGCTCAGAATGCAGCTTCTACAAATGAATTTCTTGGGCATTCTTGGGATGAGGTAACATGATTTTGAAACCAATAGTGTTCTATGAACTAGTAACCTTGATCTTACAAATCATCGAATTAACTATAATTTCTTTATACAAGCACATGTGAGAACCGCCATCTGTCTATTGGCCAAGAAGGCATCTATGCGGCCCTTTAACAATTAGTAAAGGTCACTGTTCACTAAGTAGTCACATCATCCGGATTAGTAGCTAAATTTGTCAGACATCAGGTTGTAACATCTTCAGCGTTGAACACTGAATCATTTTCTTCTAGATGGATGCACTTTGTTCTTACATTGACATGCTACTTTCCATGAACCACAATGCAAGAACAGACAGATGGGAGGCATCTTCCATGCAAAAAATGTGGTGCAGAACGAATTTTTGGGATCAAAGGAGAGTCACTGATCGATAAGTATAGTTTATTTTACTGTTCACTTTGGATAACCCGTAGTCCTCTAGGAATCTTTTAGGTTCAAGCCAGCAACCAATGCCGCCTGGAAGGGAATCAACTCTCCTGTTATTCTACATTAAAACTGAGCAAACTCCCAAAGAAATCATTTTTGTGATGACCAGGTCTACACCTGGTTGAGAGTTCAGATTTGCCATCAAATGCCCTGCTTTTTCTGACATGCACAGACTAAAATTCTGAAGAGGCATTGTTGCCGCAAGTAATTATCCTTCCCTCCTCCAAGGCCATCATCCCCATAAATCCCATACTTCTTACTTTGATGTGCCTAGTCCTTCGATTGGCCAAATTACCCACACATGCACCAATAGTCTGTAGTCAAGCTCGATGGCTTGTTTAACCTTGAATTGGAATGTCATGCATTTAAAAGTATATCTCATGGATACTATAGTATGAACCGGGTAGAATGAATTAAGGCTGTGTCCAACTGTAAATTGATCAGGCCATGCATTCAAGGCCCATTTGCAGAGTATTCAGGGTCTTTGAGTCAAACAGACAACTATACCAGTTGCCAACACTAACCTACAGGCTAAAAAATTATTCAATTTCACCCACCTAAATGTCTTTAATATGGAAATTTAATTTGACATAAATCTTTTGTTTTAGCATATGTTGGAGCTTCAAAGGCTACATATGAAATCAGTTAGTGCCATAAATAAGGCAGCCAATCATGATAGAAGTTAAGCTTGTGAAACACTTGGCCTGGCGTAATAGATGTCAAGCTTGTAATGCTCTTGGCCTGGCATGATATATGTTGAGCTTGCGAACAAAATCTAGGCTTGTAAGTCAAGAATGAGGTCTAAATCAGAGTTCGTAGATCAACCTCAATGGAAAACTCGATGTGGTTTAAACAGTTCATATTTGTGCATTTCTTTGTTGTGCACGCATGCACGTGTTTTAGAGAGCACCACTTGTCTGCTTCTCCTGATAAGAGAGAGGGAGAGTAGCACTTACATGTAATGTTGGAACCTCTGCTTGTCCAGATTTGCTTCCATGTTGGGGGATAAATTGAGCTGTGACTTGATTTATCTCTGTCTGGTCATTACATATTTGTCATTTTAAAGCATTTGCCACCACTTGCTTCTTCTTTTTTATGTTGTTACAGAAAGTTCGGAAGTATAGCAATGCAACATTGGGTGAGAGAGTGCTGAGAGCGAGCGGCTTATGTACAGAGAGTTACTGTTACTGGATTGGCGTGGGTGCCTTGCTTGGGTATACAGTCATATTCAACATCCTGTTGACAATCTCTTTGACTTGGCTCAGCCGTAAGCAATTTCAACAAGAAAATATTCTTGTTTCTTCAATGTTGCTTTTAATAATTACCCTAATGGTTTTGAAATTCCTCACAGCTTTGAGGAAGAGACAGGCAGTCATTTCTAACGAAGAGATGAATCAGAAAAAGAAAGTCTCTTCATTTGAGTTAAGGACATACACAACTCCAGGCATACTTCCAGGTTTTCAAGAATTACATTATCGATGCACATAATTTCCTCCTGACGTCTTGCTTTAGTTTCTGTCTCTAACTCTCAAGTTCTATTATAGGATTAAATGGTAAAGGACAAAGAGGCATGGTTCTGCTCTTCAAACCTCTTACCTTGTGCTTCAGAAATATCAACTACTATGTTGATGTGACTGTGGTGTGTCCTTTCATCCTATTCTGTCTATTGCACATGAATTTGAAGTTTATCTGTGTTCCATCTATTCCATGACGTGTTTCCTTCAGGAGCTGAGGAAGCAAGGCATCCTGGAAGATCGACTTCAGTTGTTAGTCAATGTTACAGGAGCGTTTAGGCCAGGAGTGCTTACAGCATTGGTTGGAGTTAGCGGTGCTGGTAAAACTACTCTTATGGATGTCTTAGCTGGTAGAAAAACTGGCGGTCATATAGAAGGGAGCATAACCATTGATGGGTATACAAAAAATCAGGAAACTTTTGCCAGAATTGCGGGTTACTGTGAACAGGATGACATCCATTCTCCATGCGTAACTGTTCATGAATCACTTCTCTACTCTGCATGGCTGCGGTTACCATCTTATCTGGACTTGGAAATACAGAAGGTGATTGCCAATCATTGTTTAGATGTATGAAAGGACCCAAGTGAAAAGGATAGGAAGATGACATTGCATCATATATTACTAAGACAACTCCACTCATCTGGATCATTCGTCAGGTAGGACCCATCAGTCATCCTGGCAAAATCAGGCTCGTATTCTGATCAGCAGCGGGGCATGTTTACTTCTAGTTTGAACTGTTGCCCATATTTTTAAAACATTTCATCATTTGCACGTGACCTCAATTGGTGACCTGATTTGCATACAAATAATCAAAGTTGAGCTATATTGATGAAAGACCTGGGTATTGAACCCATCCGGATGTGTACTTAATGCAATTTATGTTTTTACCACAGATAATTATTCGTGTTTGGTTTATTTGGTTCTAGTGCCAATGATCTTTTTATTCATGAAGTTGCAGGTTTTTGTGGATGAGGTGATGGACCTTGTGGAACTCACTTCATTGAGTGGTGCTCTCGTGGGACAACCGGGAGTTGATGGTCTATCAACAGAACAGCGCAAAAGGCTGACAATTGCAACTGAGCTTGTTGCCAATCCTTCCATCATCTTCATGGATGAACCCACAACTGGATTGGATGCTAGGGCAGCAGCCATTGTTATGAGAACAGTGAGAAATATCGTGGACACTGGGCGAACAATTGTGTGCACAATTCATCAACCAAGCATCGATATCTTTGAGTCTTTTGACGAGGTGCCTCCAATTTGCCTGGCTAATGCAAGATATTTAATTAGTCCTAGTTATGCGGTATGGCTTTCAATGGGCTGAGTGGATCAATGCTTTCCCAGCTAATCCTGCAAGGGAATGAGCCTTCATTCTAGACTGGTGCTTCATTACTCGCTTCTCCATTGGATCATGGCATCAGCCTGGATTCAAAACCATCAACTGCTGCATAATTCCTGGTTGGGGCTCATTTGGACCTAAAATATGGATAGCATGGTTTGGATAGCACTGTCCTGATCTCAACTTGGCACAGTGAAAGCCCTGAGTAGTCCTCAAAGATTCATTACATAGGGATTCTCATGTAGCTTCTCAATATTCTTTGTTTTGTTTCAGCTTTTGTTTATGAAGCGTGGAGGGGAGCTTATTTATGCAGGTCCGCTGGGCACCAATTCTAAAAACCTAATTGAGTATTTTGAGGTAGGATTTTAGTTGTTTATTACGAAAAGAACATCCCACTCTTTGAAACTGTGCCACTTTGAGGCATCTTTGAGTTGCATATGGGAAAATCTTGGACATAATTCACGCAAAAAAATAATCTTACAATTATAATTTTACCTTTACTTTTGGATACTCTTTAGCAAGGCTTGCTAACCCCACAACCACTTAATAGTCCAAACTGGTGGATTGGACTAGGGAGGAACCAGATATTACCATCTAATCAGAATAGAAATTCAAAATTGGATCTGACAGATAAATTTTTATTTATGTTTCAGTTGGTTTCGAGTTAAAATAAACTCTCTGCTCTAGCCTACAGTGTCCAGATTCAAATTATTCGTGTGTGTTCGATTTGAGGAAAAGAGATGAAAAAGAAAAGAAAAATTAAAAGAAGTGGAAAAGGATAGGTAATAATATTAGCGTGAATAAAGACAAAACAGATGCGATAATTTCATTGATAAAGCGAATAAAGACAAAATAAATTGATTTTTTTGAAAAAAATATAGATAAATGTGAAAAAGCAGGTTAGTTATGGGTAGTTAACTATCAAATCAATTTGGAAAAGAGAGAAAAAGTGACTTTCAACTTTCTTTTCCCAAATTGAGTCTTTTACCTATCTTTTGCCTCAAACCAAGCATCACAAGAGTAGAGTTTTAACTAGGGAGATTCCAAACTCAACGCACTTTGTATTTGACTCTTGTAGATAATCATTTTGCAGCCATTTATTATCACTTAACCTATTTAAAACTTTTTAATGTCTAGTCAATTGAAGGAGTTCCAAAAATGAAAGCTGGCTATAATCCTGCAACATGGATGCTAGAAGTCACCTCCCCTGCTCAAGAAAGTCTACTAGGTGCAAATTTTGCTGAATTATATTGCAAATCTTCTCTATTCTGGTATGTATGAATTTTCATTAAGAACTGGTGATGTTTTTAAGGGAATCATGTTCCATCATTTGTTATCTTTAATGAGAATATTTTATTCTAACCCCACTTGCATATCTATGTCTTAGGAAGAACAATGCATTGGTTGAGAGTCTAATGAAACCAAAAAATGATTCAGAAGAATTAGCCTTTCCATCCAAGTATTCCCAACCATTTCATGTGCAATTTATCGCTTGTCTTTGGAAGCAAAATCTGTCTTACTGGAGGAACCCACAATACACTGCAGTTCGCTTCTTCTATACCATCATTGTTTCTTTGATGTTTGGAACAATCTGTTGGAGATTTGGTTCCAAAAGGTAACAGCTTTCGCTCATTTTACTTTTTAAGTCTTTGAGCTCCTTAATGTTTTACTAAAAGCTAGTATTTTAGGCTATTCGTAACATAGTCAATAGCACTTGATTTTACAGGGATAGACAGCAGGATGTATCAAATGCCATGGGATCCATATATGCAGCTGTCATATTTATAGGAATTACAAATGCCACCGCTGTTCAACCCGTGATTTCTGTTGAAAGGCTTGTCTCTTACCGAGAAAGAGCAGCAGGGATGTATTCGGCTCTACCATTTGCACTTTCCCAGGTCTGAATCTTGTATTCATGCTTGAATTTGTAATGAAACCTGTTGCTTGACATTAGTAACCGTGTATCTTCTCTTGTGCAGGTTGCCATTGAGTTTCCATATGTATTTGTACAGACACTTATCTATGGCTCTTTGTTCTACTTCACGGCCTCATTTGAATGGGACCTGAAGAAATTCTCCTGTTACTTGTTTTTCATGTATTTTACCATACTCTACTTCACTTTTTTTGGCATGATGACAAGTGCAATTACCCCTAATCATTACATTGCCCCAATTGTTGCTGCGCCATTCTATATGCTGTGGAACCTCTTCTGTGGATTCATAGTCTCTCGCAAGGTAAGAGACAGCGAATTGATGTTTAATAAATTCATTAAGGGCCTGTTCTTATTTGGAATTTTTAATGTAAGGAACTTAATAAGAGTGAGAGGATGATTCTTCTAACCCCACTGAACCAAGTTTGTTAGGCTACTACCCACTTCTGCTTCATGCAAATTAATTGGACACAAATTGGCACATTATCATTGCTTAGTTTCATAAATGATGCC
>JAYJMB010039522.1:0-32867 GCA_036873735.1 Pouteria campechiana | reverse complement strand
TTCGCTCGGTGATTCTCGTATGCGGATCCGTAGGGATATCCTTGTAAGCGGATCCGCAGAAGCGTCAGTGGTGTAAGCGGATCCGTAGGAGCGTCAGTGGTGTAAGCGTCTTGTAAGCGGCTCTGCAGGGGGGTCAACAGCATCCTCATCAGTGGATCCACAGGAGCATTAGCGACAGCGTCCTCATTTGCGGATTCGCAGGAGCTTTAGCGGCGTAAGCGGATACGTAGGAGCATCAGCGGCGTCCTCGTAACCAAATCCTCAGGAGCATTGGCGGCATCCTTGTAAGCGGCTCCGCAGGGGCGTTGACAGCATCCTCATCAGCGGATCTGCAGGAGCATCAGTGGCGTAAGCGGCTCCACAGGGGCATTGACGTAGACAATGTTCCTGGTCTCGATTTGAAGATACATGCCTATATTTCCCTGGCCACTCTTGAATGGACACCATGGGGAAGATCCAGCCTGCTACCCCACCATTCCGTCGTCATTCGAAGGATAGGGGCGTTAATGTGGGGCCCAATCTGGCAAAGTTGTTGATAGCGGATGATCGTAAGGTAGTTTTGGATCATGCTGGACTTAGGAAAGATGAGCAGAGATTGCTGCCTCTATTGGCTGAGGATGTCTTTTTGTTCCCTGCTTGTGCTGCCCGAACTAGAACATTCGTCAAGCTGTAAAATTTGCTTTGCCACTTCTAGTCCATGCTACTACAATAACGTTCAACTCAGTCAGGGATTTCAACTGTCCCTCATTATACATACCATATACTCATGTTATAGAAAACATAATATCCAAATCAACAGGTATGCACAGAGAACACATCCAAAAAAATATATCAGCAGTCATTATCCTCATTCATACAATTCACAAAAATATGACAACCTACTCACCTTAATGGAATAATAATGTCATACTTCCTTTTTCTTGAGACTCCTAACTCAGCTTTCTAAAACACCACTCACTTGGCCTTACACATGTAATATGCATTCCAATTCAATTCACATACATAATATGGATCTTATTATTTGTTTATATCTCTCAAAATGTATATTAGTTGAGAATTAGCACCCATTTCTATTTGAGATTCCAATTGGGCCAAATTTTGGAGTTCTCTCAAACACAACTCTAATGCGATTTCATCCCACCTTCAAATAGTCCATTCATTTAGGCATTTTGTCAGACACACAAAACATGTATGATAATTACATCATAATCATGCTAATTTTCCTACAAAATTAATTAGAAACAATCTTTGTATCATTGCATTCCAAAACAATCCTCACTTAAACATTTTCATAAGCAAGTTGTAGACATAACTTGAAGCCTAATTCCCATCCATTCTAACTAATCTCTAATATAATTAACATTATGTAAATACCATTTAATCACTAATTAACAAGGATTTATGCACAAACAAATTATGTAATTAAGTTCATGCTCCAAACAGTCCATTCTTACATTTCAATATACATCTTGAGCATACATGCTTGAAATTCAATTTTTCTATCATCACTAAGATGTTCTTTAGCACAATTAATATTCATTAATCAATAATTACCATTATTTAATGATTAATCAAATCTAAATAGATTATTAAACCCCCAATCACGTCCAAACAGTTGGTGCTTTATAACTTTATGCTATAACTTCTCTTTTTGGCATTTAAACAAACATGTAGCATGCGTATATTCAATCTGAAAAATTTTCAATAATATTTAGCTATAGTTCATCACAAATTAGCATTAAATAGTCATCAATCATCATCCATTAATAACCAAATTCCTACAAACAGATTATAACATCCAAATCAACGTCCAAATCATGCATCTCCACCCTCCACGTTATTCTTGTTGTCCACTTTCGTGGATAACACTATGAGCCTTAAATCATGCCCAAATCATAATACTTAAATTTTCAATCACATTTGATCATTTCCCCAACAAAACCATGCATTTTCCAACCCTAACCACTCCTCATGAACAAAACATCAATTTTGCAATATGATGAAATGAAATTGATTTGGGGAAATAAATTAACTTCCTCTACACATTGAAATCCAACTTTATCTTCAAAGATGCAATGCAATCATTCACCAAACAAATTAAACAACCTGTTTTCTCCTTAGATTCATCCAAACTTGATGATTTGGGTTACTAAGGATGTGGGAACAGGATTTGGATTTGTTAGCATGATTTCTAGCTTGAAGTCATGAAGGAATGTGTGCATGGGATGAGAGGAGAAGGGGTTGGTCATATTGAGTAAGAGAGGAGACAAAAAGTGGACATTTGAGAAGATGGTGGAGCATTTAACTTGTTTTCATTTTGGTGCTCCACAAGTGCTTTGCACCCCATGTACATGTAACCCATTTTCCACTTTAATTTCATTAGTTAAATGCTGTTAATGCATCATCTAACACCCCATGTACATGTAACCCATTTTCCACTTTAATTTCATCAGTTAAATGCTGTTAATGCATCATCTAATTATTCTTTTCATCAATAGATTAAAATATATAATTAATCTCCTTAATTAATTAGGAATAAAGTCATTTAATCATATATCAAACCTTAACCATTACTCACCCACTTCATAAGTAAACCTTAAATATCACATAAAAATCAATAAATTATTTATAAGTTCCACCTTATACACTTATATTTATCTCAATGGGTCTTCCATACAAAATTTTAAAATTATTTTGCATAAATTATACACAAAATTTCAACATTATCTAACTTAATCTCATAATTTACGTCCTTAATTATCCACTAGGAGTAGTTTTGGTGTGTTGGCCATAACTTTCTCATATAAACTATAAATTGAGTGATTATTCTTTCATTAGATAGATAGCGTTAAGGGCTACAACTTTAATATTGATCTTTTTTCTAGATCAGGTTCTATTTAGAGTCGTGGAGCCTCAAAGTGACTCCTTTTGAATTTAGAGACTATTACATTATTTCTGCTATAATGCTTTTATATAAACTTGGAATTAAGTGATTCTTGATTCATTCGAAAGATAATATTAAGGTCTACAGCTTTTATGTTAAACACGTTTTCTAAATAATCCAAATTATATGTCAAAATTTGGACACAAGTGATACCATTTATATTTTTAGCTTCTTCGACATATATTTTTATGCTCAATGCACAATTTTACCTCATATATAACTTATGTATTTACTTCTTCCTTAAGTATAATTTATGCACATATTAAATATTAAAATCATATTAAAAATTTATAATAATCTCATTAAATAATTAAAGATCATGTCACATCATCATCACATTTATCCAAATAACTACGATTCACATTGTATCGGGCTCTAGCTTATAGGAATACATATCATTGCTTCACTTTGATTCAATTCAAGCATGACATTCCTTCTTTATTCATGTACCTACTAGTCAGAATAATACCTCACTACTAGTACTTCAAATTTTAACGCTCGTTACAAATTACCCCCCTTACAAAAGTTTCATCTTCAAAACTTTTAAGTTCCAAACAAAGGTATCAAATTTTCATTCCATCAATTTAACACAATAGTGATTTATTCATCAAGAAAGCCGAATCAAATTCCATCCACTTCTGTTGCACTACTCTCATAATGATACCTATGTCCCAATATTACTTTAACAGTATTAACACACACCTTATAATCATACAATACCCATCAATATAATTACAATTCATAATGCATAATACTCTATTAGAAACATACACAAGGAAATCCAATTCCCTAATGTAATCATAAGAAAAGGCACGACTTCGTTATCCAATTCATCACATTATTCATAAATGACATTACATAATCATATTTAGGGTCTATTCATCTCCATGTTATGACTGCCTCATCCCATCCACCTCCCAATATACATACTCAATTATTGATTGTAATTTACCTACCGCTAACCAGTACCATGCATGGAAGGCTACCAACCAAGTAGACATAGCCACAAACCAAGTGGTCTCGACCATAACCAAGTGGACTCAGCCACAAACCAAGTGGACTCAACTTCCTTATAACTTTGGTGTGTTCCGGTCCATCTCTGTAATTCGACTACAAATGTTACTGAATCCATGATCTTATGGTATTCCACCTTTATTGCAACCTAGAGATCGCATGTTCTTCATCCACACCTACTAAATAAACAAAGGAGTCTCACATAATAGGTTAATCAGGTTTCTTCGCCATTATAGGCAGCATCACCAAAAAAAGTCATTTCATGGGTGAGATCTTGAATAAGTAAGTAAGCCATACTAGCAGACACCCAAACCCAAATTCACCATGATCATATTTTAGCCGGCATTCAAACCTCAAATACATTTCAATCCTATTCCAAGAGGCATCCAAATCTAAGTATGTATCTCAGCCATGCGTCCAAGCCTCAATTGATAGTCAAATATCCAAACATAACCAAATAACCAAATGTCCAAACCTCAATCAAATAGCCAAACCTAGGCATATACATCAATCATCTATTTAATTTAATAAAGCAACTAAGCCTCCACAACATTCACATCTCCTTGCCATCCCAGCACCATACTAACCTCCAATCATCCTACCACCACATTAGCCCAAATGCCTCATGGGTCATATCATATAATTTCATATTACACTTACACAATGTTTCATCAATCATATGCATTAAATTTTAGAACTCTGAAGCTCTCTTTAAGACCTTCTAAATGTTGACTTAGATGGAACTGTGTTCTAACGATGCACTTTAGAATATCTAAAGATTGTGTTTTTGAAGCTCTAAAGTTCCTTTTGATGACTAATATATTCAACTATTTTTGAGGATTATATTTTTTTACCTTTGAAGCTCGTGTCTTTCTCTAATGTATACTCTGAAAGCCTTCCTTGCTTTGAACTAAGTTTTAATTAATCCTTTTGACCTCTAAAGCATATAATTCTTCCTCTAAACTTGTTTTGAAGCTTTCAGATTTTTTTAATACTTTTAAACTTGCTTTTAAACCTTTTGATTGCTTCTAAATCTTCTAAACTTGTTTCACTTGATTGCAAAAATATCTAATTGCATCTAAAATCCCTTTTTAAATTCAGAATTGTCGTTCTTTAAGCATTTACTTGCTTTTCTTCCTTTGAAATCTTATATGTGATAGACTTTAACTTGATATGACTTGATTTACATTATTCATCACTCTGAAGTTAATTTCCTAATGTGGCTAACTTATTTTATTTACTTATTTCTGCAATACTTGGGAATGTAACTCGTTAGTACATTAACTTTTCACTCACATATTGGCTCATCATCAAAACTTAGTTCCTAATTCACATTCATCATCAAAAGGGTTAAACTTAACATTTTCTTCATTTTTAACGATGACAAGACATTTGAGTAATATATTTTAGAAATAAACTTGGGAAATATAAAAAATTACTACTGAAGCTAATAGCTCCCCCTAAATGAGTGCACTAGTTAAATTCTGAATGAATGCTATGTTATTTTTCCTCCTTCTTGTCATAACTAAAAAGATCATGAGGGAAAAGAAAAATAGATGCAAAAATGTAAGAACATATAGAAAGTAAAGTAAAAACTATATTCCATTAGTTTTAAAATTATATATGAGCTCTACAAATATAGTTGTCTTAATCAAAAACATAAAAATAAAAAATAAAAAACTAGATACAATAAATAAATCCTTCTTTGGCTATGATTTGGGTCTTTTGGAGTAAGTACAGGGAAAGTAGCTAGGGCTATTAGATGATTGGATAGGTTAGCTAGAAGGTTTGGGTGTTGGAGTGGATGAGGTAGGAGATTTAGGTTTGGCTTTTAGGATTCTAGGATTTTTTGAGATGACCATTTTGGTTGACTTGGGGGAAGGAGGAGTTGGGATGAAGTTAGAATTAGTGGGAATGACTGTTGGAACATCTGGAGGGTGGTGACCAAGGTAGACTATTGTGACTGAAATTATCCTAAGTATAGCCATGTAGCATAGATTATCTAGCCTTAGGAATGGTATAGGGGTGCCTTCCTGGAATGCATCCATTTGGCCTTGAGTCTCCCATAGTATATTTCATGTGGGAGATAGAAGATGTTGGGATCAAGAGTGTTAATGTGAGGCTGAGATTTCTATGGAGGTGTTGGACTTGGATTTAGGTGGGGATTTCTTTTTAGAGTTTGGTTGCCTTTTTTGGAGGAAGTTTTGGTTTGTGAACTAGTGTGGGCTATGTAGTAGATTTGGATGAGGTGGGTTGTGGTGGAAGGTTGGATTTTTCTAGATTGAGAGGAAGGTAGCCATCAAGGTTTGGAAGTGACTTGGGTTTATAGTTCTTAGGGTTGTGCAAAGGATCCTTAAGAAGAATGATGTTGGCAATAAAGTCTGGATCTTCATAATTAGGAAATGGGAGGCCTTTGGGTGTGGCAGGTCTATTTTGTGAGTGGAAAAGGAAAGTTATTACTGCATTGATCTCCTTTTGATCTTGGAACTCTTAGGAGATCATCTTGATTTTCTTTGTAGCCTTGTTTAGGGCTGGTGGAGTGGATTTTGGTAGTGTTTGAGGTGGAATTGAGGGAGTTTAGGATGTAATTTATGCAAGATGGCTGATAGAAGTGAGTAGTGCTGTAGAGGTAGTAGGTGAAGGTGTGGGTTAAGGTGGATGAGATGTAGTGGACGTTTGAGTTAGAGGAGGTGGAATGGGTTGTTGAAATTGAGTTGGTAGAGTTGTCTATTGAAGCTATGTTTAGAATGGAGATTGATGAGAAAATGACACAGGATCAGGTTGGATAGTTGGAATTACAACAATCCTAGACCTAAAGGATTTGTCTTCATATTTAGGATAGGGATAATTAATATCGTCAGGTCCTGTATAGTGCCCAGTGGTGTGAAATTTGTCTCTGGCTGCCTTGAAAGTGTTAGAGTTTGCTTGTGTTTCAGTGGCATATTCTTGAAAAAGAATTAAAATGGGATTTTCTGAGACTTTGAAGGTTCTATAGGGGATAATGGTTTGGAAGCATCTGACTCAGTTTTAGAGGAATCAGATGAGAAGCTTATGATGGTTGGCTATTGTGGGGATTTTGGAACTAATTTAGTGAGAGGTGGAGATGTTGGTTTAGATGCTGAACTTCTTTGGATGGAAATTCAGATGGTGAGGTTATAGGTGATGGGTGGATTAGTGATGGGGAACTATCTGTTTGCTAAACAAGAACAGGTTGTGTGGAGGATGAATGAGAGGATTGAGATAGTTTGGATGTATGAGGCATGGTTTAAGCTTGTGTAGAGTCAAACATAGTGATGAGGGTATCTAACTTGAGTTATACTGATTCCTCAAGCTTGTCCATCCTCTGAGATAGAGAATCAAGCCTAGTATGAAGTGGTTCTAGTTGGATGGAAAGGGTGTTTTCTAAGATGGATTAGATTTTGCGAAGATCTAGGATGGCTGATGGAATGGGTTGTGGTGGTCTTGAGGGTGTGATTTGGTAGGATAGAGCTAGTATGGTTGGCCTAGTTTGAGAGGGTTGTCCTACTGCTTCACTTTCTTCTCTTTCTCCTGCTTTTTCTTCTTCTCTGATAGCTATTTCTTTTGCTCTTTCATCTTTTTCTCTTGTTTTCTCTTTCCATACTTCTTCTAGTGTTGATTCTTTAACTTGCCATGATTTGCCCAAACACATTAGAGGTTTAGAGTGTTAGCTTATATTATATGAAATTTGATGATGATAATAGTTGGTGTTTTCAGATGCATTTGTCTTGTGTTAGATAGTAATAATCCATTTCTTTTTTGAAAAATTGAATTTCTGCTAAAATTTCTTCAATGATGAATTAGATATTTCTCCATAAAATAATTACTGTCTATGATACCCATCTATGTGTAGTTTGCTTGAAGCCCAATTTCTTGAGTTAGTGTTCCTTAAATTAAATAATAAGAGAAAATAAAATCAAAAACTTAATTTAGGAGAAAATAGCAACTTAATTAGGAGAAACTAAATTAGAGTTCTTTAAATTGAATAATCAAAAAGAATATGAATAAAATTTTGATATAAAGTTTTGTAAATTAAATAATAGAGAAACTGAATAGCAAATATATAATCTAAAAATTTCTTAATTAAATAATGAAAAATTTAATAAAACTCTAATTTAGGTTTTAATGAGAACAAAACCTTAGTTTATAGTTTCTTATATTCAATAATAGGATAGTTGAATATTAAATATATAATTTTGGGTTCTTAAATAAAATAATAGTAGAAAGTGAGAATAAAATATTTATTTAAAATTTTCTAAACTGAATAATATGATAGAATAAAATAAAAAATATAATATTGAAAAAATAACTATATGTTATTTTCTCACTTTTTTCTTTTTATTCTCTCTTTTCTTCTCTCAGTATGATTTTCACCTTAGTCACAAAGTTTAAAACCATATAAACGTTTTCCTTTTCAATATTTTAATTGATTGACTAATAGAATGTTAATTTTATTATTATTTTATCAATATATGTATATAATTATGCTGCACTTTATGCTTCAATATATATTAGAATCCATTTAATAGTTCTTAAAGAAATGAATAAACAAATAATATTTGTCCCCTGGTAGGAATATTAAGAGGGGAGGAGTAAATTGATATTATAAAAACTTTTCACTAATTAAAACTTTTGGCACCTTATAAGATATCTAAGAAAAGGAAAAAAATAAGTACTATAATAATCAAGTAAACACATGTTACCCTTTAGCACCTACTTGACTTTTCCAAAGTCTACTTCTTTGCCTTTTGGATTCTAATACGAGGGACTTTAAAAATCACAATTAAAGTAAGGACAATCTCTCCACTCACTTGGGTACAAAATAGGATTACCAAACCCTTCACAATATATTAATAAATTATTGAAAATAATATTTCTTGAATAAAAATATATGTTAAAATATAATCTTAATGAAAGTAAAATAGAAATAAAAAACTGGATTGAGATTACATTGAACTCTTTGATATTTAATGTGAAGATTAAACCTTGTGAGCACTTTGAATCTTTAAGAAAAATATGAGAAAGTTGAGCTTGAATATTTTTGAAGATTCTAGAGCAATTGTGAAAGTTTAATTAGCTCTAAATTGTCAAAAAGCATCTTCTTAAATAGTCCATAAAGTAAATATTTCCATTGGAGGTAGGTGGAAAAATAATAAATGCACCAATATTCTAATTAAATTAGACCATTAATATGTCATTGGGTGGCCGATCTCCACAGGGTGGCCAATCCCTTGATTACACCAATAATGAAAATTTCATAAACCCCCTATTTGACTTGGTGCATGCCATTAGTGATTGGTTTTTCAACCTATTTTCCCTTTTTTTATAAAATTTATGTAAGCACTTGCCATAGAAATGGTTAAAACTCATTCCTTAGGTCATAATTAAATGTTAAAGATGATGGAAATCAATTGTTAAGAGTGAATAGACAACTCAAGTTGCAAATTGACTTTCAGAAGGCTTGAAATGAAGCAAAAAAGAGGGACAAATAGGGGTAGCCAGGTTGGTGCTGCGGTGCCCAAATGGACTCCACAATGTTGGTTCATGAAAGGGGGGTAGGCAACATCCAGTGGATTGGACGCTATGATGCCCAATTTCACACCGCGGCACTGGTCGGTGATAAAAGTCGGCGACCCAACTTTTTAAGCCACTTTATGTTCCGTTCTTTCCCATTTTCGTTCCATTTCTTCTCCTTTAAACCCTAGCCTTCCCCTAATCCTATTATACCCAATTTCATGCCATTTTTGCTAGAAAATAAGAGGGCTTAAATGGTTAATCACTCAAGCATGCATTTAAGCTTGGATTTTAAGAATTTAAATGGTGGAAAAGGGAAAAAAATCAGATTTTCTGTGATTGGAGGGAGCTAATGGAAGCTTGGAGCTTAGATTCCGTCCTTAGGAGGAAGCCACGCCTAGATTTCATTGTAAGTCATCTTCTTCCAACCAAAATTTATGATTTTTGCATGACTAGGGTTTTGTGAACAATGACGTTTCCCGATTTCATAAATTACAAGTAATAATCATGGGGGAAATGACTAATTTATAGATTATAATGGTTTAGGATTTATGTAAGGGTGAAAAAACTAATTTTGGGCCATGACCTAATTGGGGTTAAGGGGGGATTTTTGTGTATGGGCTAAGTGAGCTTTGAATTGGCTGAATTCATAGTTTAATTGGGTGGTTTTCAAGTTGTTTAAGTATTAATTATATTATATGACGAAAATGTGTTGTTATAAAAAAAATCATCTTTAAAACCCTAATGAATGGGATAGAGGATCAATGGTTGATGTGGAATTACTTGAGAAGTTATTTCTGTTGAATATAACTTGTATAATGTTGGGATGTGAATAATTTATCATACCATTATGAAATATGATGCATAGTATATGTTTAATGATAAAAACCACATGTAAATTGAATTATGATGTATCCAATATATGAAATGCATGAGTGGGAAGTGATTAAAGAGGCATGTAAGTTAAATGACCTTGTGATTAATGTTAGAGTGCATTTATACACTTGAAAGGTATGTATAGGTTTAACAAGGGATTGATTGGTAGTGTTTAAAAAAGGATAATTCATTAATTTGATATGAATTAGCCAAGTTGTTTTGATAAGTAAATGAAATTGAATCATTGCCTGTGTAGAATCATGTTAGCATGGATATGGATAAAAATTAAGGGACTGATGAGGAATTTTGCATTGGCTCCTCATGTAGGCAAGTAAGCATTTTCTTTGGTAAATGCATGGATGGGGATATGTATTATCCCGTATATTTTGAACCCAGGCATGTATGGATGGATGAGGATAGTGTATATCCCATGAATGGTTATTAAAATAGGTATGTATGTGTGGAATAGTGAGGATGGTGTTATCCCCTGATTGTGTATTAAAGGATATATATTGCACTATATGAATGTATGACGTTAATGGGATACAGAATATCCCATAAATATGTTAATATATATATTTTGTTGTGCATGAGTGGATTGAAAGGGGATAGTGTGTATTCCTTAATTCCTTTTAGAGATGTATGGATGAATATATGGGTTAAGGGGGATAAAGATTATCTCGTTATTGTATATATAAATGGATATTCACAATAATACTTACATTCTTAGATGGATGGGATGAGAGTATCTAATGTATTGTATATAATGAGTATTATTTTATATATAGATGTCTAAGTGAAGGGGACAAGTGTTGGGATTACTATATGATTTTAATGATAATAAAACTTATCTTAAAACATAATTTATGCTAATGATGCTTCTAATATAAGAAACTTGAAATATAGGAAGATATGCTTGAAATATGCTTACTTTATTAGGATATCATTTATGCAAGTATATACATCTAGATATAACCATAGATATATTTTTAAATGAAAAAGAAAGTGCTTAGATAAGTTTATAAAACAAATCATGATTCAAATTGTATATCCATGCTTTATAACTTATGCAAACTTTATATGGATAATTATATTATAATTTACAATGACAAATATAATGAAAAATGTTAAGTTAACAATGTAGCAAAAGTATAAAAATTTACAAGCGTAAGTGCGCAGCTAAAATAATTTTGCAACAGTAATTTGGTAATGATATAGTATTGCTATAGTAACAAACTAAGTTCGTCCTAGACAAAGCTTCAAACGAATTAGCAAACGAAGTAATAGACAAAGTGGGAGATGAAGTTCGCCTAAGACTAGATGAAGTAACAGATGAAGTTCATTTAAGACAAAGCTTCAGACAAATTAGTAGATGAAGTAACAGATAAACTGCTACAGTGATCTGCTACAGTAATGCTACTTCAGTATCCGCAAATAAAATTATTCGTTTGATACTTACTTTAGACAAATTAATAGACAAAGCAGTGATATAGTGATTTGCTAACGTAACGCTCCTACAGTACCTGCAGACAAACTTATTCGTCTGATACTTACTTCAGACAATGCTACACTGATCTACTACAATAACATGTTACAGTAAAAATTTATTATTTTCAAATAGCAAAAATTCAACACTCTACAGTTGTATCTTGTAACAATATTCTTCCAAGCAGTCCACAACCTTTCTTGATTATAAAAATAGACAATCCATTGAAGGAAAATGAAATGCTTGAAGGTTCTAAGTTTTAAACAAGAATCAAACATACAGAACCCATTCAAATTTTCATGTGTAGGACTATAGATATTTTGAAATATGCTCAAAGATGTCAATCTAAATATTCTATTTAAAATCCCATACTATTCAAAGAAACAATGAAAAGGTAGCAGATGAAAGAAGAAGTTCAGAGAGTAAAACACATTTATCCAAAAATCAAAAAGCCCGAATTCATCTGGAATCAACTATAGACAAAGTAAGAGACGAAGAGACCCTGTCCAACTGGAAAGATACTTTGTCTAATATTAGCTTCAAACAAATGCAATAAAGCACCGGTCAAAGTGGAGCGGCTGAGTTTGTTAGAATTTATTGTTGTTTTTCCAAAATTGTGAATCAAGTTAGAGCTGCAGCATCTCCTAATTCATCAGTTGCCTGAACCAGCTATTCACCTTCTTCTATGTCAAGGTTTGCAGAATGACTGTAAGCATATGGGAATTAATTAGAAAATAGCATTTTCAAATGGGAGATTATCAGAATGGTCTTCTACATTTATTCCTACTTATCTACCTTCGTCTCTGCATTCAATGAAGATTATCTTCCTCCAACGGTCAAGTTTTCAAGAGAGTTATTTGAGGAGAAGAGGTAAAATGATTCAAGGTGGTGAAGGAATACCTTTCAAATGAGCTAAACCTTATGCAAATCCTTCTACTCATGGCCATGAGCTTAACCTTCAGTTATCTTTAATGAGTTTTAACTTTCAAATCATTATGGCCATTATCTTTACATTCTAGGAAGGTCTTACTGTATTATATAGAGCTACTAAATGATCACATCTTCCCCTATACTTTATTGTAACACTTTGTAAAAGTGTATTAGTTTTCTGGTTAATCCGAAAATTAGAGAGTTATTAGTGATCTCTAGAAAACCGCTAAGTTTGCTAGTGATCTTCGAAACTAGTGAGTTTCTTGGTGAGCTTGTGAAAACCAAAAGAGTGTTGGTAGCACAATGTTTACGCCCCTTGGAGTTGAAATCCAGACGAGTGTTGGGAACACTTATTTATGCCCCCTAGAGTTGAAATCTAGAAGAGTGCTAAAAGCACTATTGTATTTTCATTATATGAGATATAGTGGAACCCAAGGCACAATGAGTGTGTGTTCTTGGAAAAGTGGATGTAGGGACGAGGTTTCTGAACAACTATAAAAATTGTGTTATTTATGTGCTCTTGTTTATTTGTTTTCTTACACTTTAATGTTTTATTACTTAGTTTACATTGCATAGCACATAAGCACAAACAGAGAAAAAGTAATCTTGCAGGGGTTAAGCGATTAATTTTCATAATCCAATCCACCCCTCCCCTCTTGGGTTAACCCACCCTTCGCAAACTAACACTACGGGTATTATGTCATGTCTATATTCATATCATGTTTGTGCTGCCAATACACTATCATGGCCACATTATATTCGTGTCACCTAGGCATGATCATAGTCATATCATATCTATACCACTTAGACACTATCATAGTCATATCATATTTGTACCACGAAGGCAATATTATGTTCATGTAATTTCTATGCCACCTAGGCATTGTCATTAATGTTTATGCCACCTAGGCATTGTCAGTAATGCCCATGCCACCAGGGCATAGCGGCACCCCACGGGTGTCTATCATATTCATCTATGCCACTAAGGCATAGCGGCACTCCATGGGTGTCTATCAGTTTCATCTATGCCACTCAGGCATAGCGGCACCCAGAGGGTGTCTATCAAACCCGTTTGATCCACACCCCACAAGTGTCTCATTACGTACAGGCCTCTACGCCACCATAGCTCAATCATATCATATGTATCTCATCCCTCATGTCTCTTAGGCATAGTAATACCATGTCATCCATCAGACACCAACTATCAATGACATCAATACTACAATGTCATCAAGATACCACCATATTTCATATAGATTAATCACATCTTACACATACTAGACACTGTCATTTTAACAACTTTTCAAGGCAACGACATATAGATACATAGTGTCAACAATTCCACTCACAATACAACTAATAAATATCATACAACCATGTATAAGACCAAGGGATGACCACTATCCTCGTCCATCCATATGTATACACACATATAATAGAAAGTATACTAATTCAATCAAACAAACCACAATGCAATCCATGGGATAATTTCTATCCTCATTAATTCATACATCCATACATGAGGACTAGAAAAGTACAAGTTCAATAGAATAAACCACAATGTAATATCATAAATATCATTCAACCGCAACATCCGTATACAAACCATGGGATAATCACCATCCCCATGAATCAACCCATTCATGCATGTGTGACAGAAAAAAAGTGCTTTCACTAATCAAACCATGGTGCCTGTGTGCATAATAACCATGGGATACCCACAATCCCAAGCAATTCCTACAATCACAAATGTGCAATGTGAAGAAACCTACTTACTTGAATGGACAACAATTCTATAATTCCTCCAGTTCCACAGTTTAGTTCCCAATCAACGCCCAAATGGTCCTACACATATTACATGCATCACATTCAACAATTTATATATGTTTCAAATAAAAATTCTACTCAATTCATAAAAATAGATGAAACTCACCTAAGCATCTTGTTAGCTTTTCATTCAAATCATTATTTCAACTTTTTCTTCATTAAAACATCCTCTTAAGGTTCATTAACACCCCTAAACATTATTCCATGCATTTCACAATTGGGCAAGCTTAATAAACATCAAAACAACCCTAATGAATCAATCTTAACATGACTCATGATGGGTAAAAAATTCAGCTTTAAAGTCCCTTCTTTAAGCTATTAAATGGGGAATCTTTAAATACCTTTCTACATAGGATTGTGCATGGGTTTCAAGTGCATAAACTCACTACTTTTTTCTTTCTTTTATGCACCATTTCAAGCCAAATAAATAGATTTTCTAGGTTCCACAAGCTTTCCACATAGCTACCCATTTATGGGGCTTTTCTAAACACATTTCTAATGCAAATATTCACTCTGATCAAGACCCTATTATTGTCCATTTGTCAACCTTTCTTTAATCACTCTTTTAAAGCATCTATACCTCCTTATAATGCCTAATTAGTAGCTAATTAGGGGTTGCAATGAAATCCTTTAAGTATACTTTGCTTTTCATTGAATACATGATGGGCATTATTTAGATTACGAAATTCAACAAGGTAACTCAAAGAATTTTCATTTCTAACAACATACATCTATTATATAACATAATTGGTATCTAAACAATCTTAAAAATAGGTCAATTAAGCCCTTAGTTCATTTAATTCGTTGCTCACATACCTCATACACGAATGGCCTTCCCAACCTTCAAGTGGGTTGCCATCCACTTTGTTGGACAACCATATGCATGGATTTCTTATTCTCAATCATCACAAAAATGGTATAATCAATGCCTATACTCATTTCCCCTCATCAAATTCACACTTATCCATACTAAATCCCCCTCTATGTTGCTGTCCCTGAATGGGGTAAACCCTAGTAAATGAAAATTCATCAAATTAGGTTGAGGGAGGAACTTACAACCGGATTAATCAGTTATTCCCACCATAAAATGAATTTCTATCTTCAATTCTCCATTTCTCTCATATGTAGTACCATGTGAAGGATAAAATCAGCTTGTTCTTCCTCTTAGCCATGTCTAAAATGGAAGGATTTAGCTCATCTTGTAATGGATGATGTCTTACATGTCCAAACGATGAATTTTCTAACTAACATGGCAAAAGATTTGGACATGGATGGCTAGGGAAAAAGGGGTAACAACAAAAGGCATGAAATGAGGATGGAGATGGTCGGTTGGGAGTGTTAGAGCACTATAATGAGTAGTGCTTTTAGTGCTCCACAGGTGCACGCTCCCACTATGCATGTATAGACTTTTTATCCCTTAATCTCTTCAATTAAACATAGTGAATGTGTTATCTAATTATTCCTTTTATAAGTGAATTGGATTGCCTAAATAATTCATTCATAATTGTAATTAATCGATGCACATAATTATCCCCCACTCATCAATACATTAAAGTAATACCCAAAATAAATGTTTATAACAATTTTCCTTACCCCAAAATCTTTGGGTGTTACAACTTGCTAAGAGCAGAGTCAGGGTTTTGCCATCAACTATACTTATTAGGAGTGAAATCAAGGTTTTGCCTTCAACTGCGCTCGATGGGAGCAGAGTCAATGTTTTCCCTTCAAATGTGTTCATTAGGAACAAAGTCAGGATTTTTCCTTCGTACGCTCGATGGGAGCATATTCAATGTTTTGCCTTCAACTGTGTTCATTAGGAGTAGAGTCAGCATTTTTCCTTCAACTGCGCTTATCGGAAGTGGAGTTAGGATTTTACCTTCAACCACGCTCATTATGAGCAGAGTTAGGATTCTTCAACTGCATTCGTTGAGAGCAGAGTTAGCATTTTGTCTTCAATTGTGCCATTGGAAGCGGAGTCGGGATTTTGCCTTCAACTACGCTCGTTGGGAGCGAAGTCAGGCTTTTGCCTTCAACCGCGCTCGTTGAGAGTAGAGTCTAGGTTTTGCCTTCAACCGCGCTCATTGAGAGTAGAGTCTGGGTTTTTGCCTTCAATTACGCTCATTGGGAGCAGAGTCAAAGAGTATCCCATTGACCATGGTCAACCCAATTTAATTTTGGCACATTTTAAGTGTCTTATCATGCATTTTCCAATGAAATGATTTGATTGGAAATACCATTTGGGTTTCCAAACCACTTAAATAATAATAATAATTATTATTTATGCTTTGAGTGATATCTTAAAATTCTAATTTAATTCTATCTCATTTGGAATCATATATTAGAATAGGACTTTCTAATGTAACCATATATTAGAATAGGACTTTCTAATGTAACCATATAATCCAGAAATATTTCATGAGTTAATCCAAGTCATATTATAATGAAATTCTTTAGCTTCAAATCAATTGTGCAAATTAAACATGGCCTTGTTGGTGGCTTTAGACCACATCATTAGCACTCTGTTAAAGGTTGGTGAATGAACTGACGCATCATGATTTATTTTGAGTGGGTCCCATGTCAAGTTGGATAGAATCATGACCTAATTGCACTTCTTTCTTCTATCATGTTTCAACTGCACTCATATAACTCATATAATGTGAAAGTCATCACTAGTGAG
Source organism: Pouteria campechiana (assembly GCA_036873735.1). Lineage (NCBI taxonomy): Eukaryota > Viridiplantae > Streptophyta > Magnoliopsida > Ericales > Sapotaceae > Pouteria > Pouteria campechiana. Next base: position 15,581 of record JAYJMB010039522.1, on the reverse strand, counting down.
TGATGTTGCTTGGCAAAATTTTGAACACATTGGATTGAATTCCCTTTTGATCATCAGTTGAAGCTGGTTAGATAGACTGTCCATTTAAATCCAAGTAACATTCCAATCAATTTGCAATGCTACAGTGAAATATTAATTCCATTCTCTCAATCAGAATATCATTTGGACGAGTCCTTTGAATAATATGTTATTCGAAATATTATCCAATATCCACTATCTGTCCAACATGGTCAAATGATGATCAATCAAGATTAAGGTTGACCGCGCTTCTAAAGTATGGAAAGCCTGACTGTGCTCATAGGCGTAGGGAGTCTAGTTGCATACCTTTTCCATCACATTTTGACTATGTGCCCTATTTGGCAAGGAGGTTCAGGTTGTGTGTCAACTACGCTACCTCTGCTGCTTACACATTTGGTAATTTCTACCTTCAACTATGCATGCTTGGTGGAGCATCATGGCTTATTCTTTGACTATGCTACATCCTAGTGCTTTGTAATGTGAACTAGGCTAGCATTGTTTGAGACACATCAACTACGCGCACAACATTTTGGTTCTCCCTTCAACTGCGAATTGTGCTAGTTTTGCCTTTAACCACTCACCTTTGTGGATTTTCTCTTCAACTACACATCCAACATCTCTCCTTCATTTGCAATGCCAAATTCGCAGAAGGTAGGTTCCAATTTGACTGCATGTTCTTGTAGATCAACACTACTAGCAGTGGATGAGTCATTTAATTAATGGTGATTCAACATCTGTGAGTCAAACACTGAATCATGGAACACCATCTAGAATTTTCACTTTGAGGATATCAAATTCCTCAACTGTGCACCCATAATTTTGTTTTTGAATTCTCTTTGAAATCCGTTGAAAGCTAACTATGTGAATCATCAGTTTTGGGAAGATCCTAGATTGTGTCGTATGCCAATTGAACATTTTAGTTTCATCCTTGTTTTAATTAGATATGAAACAAAACATCATTTCTGTTTGCATATCTTGCTGGTTTTCAAACTGATTTCTTCTTTTGATTTTCTGCAGGCCAAATAGGGTCCATCTCCAAAGCAATCTTTAAATTGACTATAAATGGTAATGGGCAGTTGCTTATACAGGTCATGTGGGTAGGTTTCTATGTTTTGGATAAGTGTCTGTGGGTGGCAAACTCGACGAAGGCTAAAAATAGCCTACCATTGATGCTAATACATGAATTTGCATTAATGATGATATACTAACCAACATTTCATGAAGATAATGGCACAAAAAAAATTAAATCTAATGAAAGCAAGTATAGAAGACTAAGTGAACTAGAAAGAAGGGTTCTACTATGTCTCCTTGAAGGGAACTACTGTTAGGCAAATGTAACACAGGATAAGATTTACAGTTGACATATTAGCCATTTTAGAGCCCAGTTCCTATGGGAAATCTACCCTAGCTATACCGCAATTCCATAAGGCTCTCTCTAGAGTTGGTATTACTTTAAGAGAGACATTCGAGAGAATTAGAGGATGAATAACTATCTGGAATCCTTTTCTAAATAGGAAACTCTATCTTTTAATCCTGGCATATGACACTGTATCTCTTGTGCACCAATCCTAGCTTAGTTATATAAATATCAGGTGTGCATGCGTAATGATCATAAGCTCTCTCTATTATCTATACTCCCCTCCTAAAGTCTTATTACTAACTTGATCAATAAAGTATCTATACTAGGACCGCATTAGGCACCCTCTAACATTTCTTCTGTCTAGTAGGATCTTCATCCAGGATTATTGGAGAGAAATTAGGTGAGAGCCCAAACAATTATTATATTTTTTATTTTTCATGAAGGCTTATATTAATTTTATAGTGGTTGTCAACCTTCTTACCATCAATAATGAATTTTTGAAAGTTTTGTGGTATCTTATGTTATTGATTTTTATTAGTATGCCTTTTAAAAATTAGTTTTGACATTAGTTCGGAGCAAATGTAGGAGAATTTCTACCCATTTTAGCTCTTTTACTATCTTGTGGATTCGGGGTTTGCAAAATGTATATGTCAAATACCCTAACTAAACTTGGAAGATGGTTTTACCATTGCCCAAGTCAGGTAAGTGATTTCATGGTTAACTTAAACTTTTATACATATGTTGCTTCATCTCTTCTTTACTACATTTTTTTTTCTTTTATTGTGTTACAAGCTAAATTGCAATCAAGGGAGCCCAAGCGCATATGTGTGTGTGAAGCAAAAGGAAATCTAAATGATGTTTTGACAAAATTGGATGATATAAAAAAAGGAAATAGAAACCTTAAAGAGAGTGTTGGAGTTAGAATAAGTTAAAAATGGGTTCAATAATTTTAATATGTGTCAATATTGATATTGGGCAAAAAAAAGCATGAATCATTAGCTATGAAAATGAAATGTGTTATAATTTAAGGATGTTTTCTTTTCATAGACTCGTGATTTGTAGAAAATAATGTTTGAATAAAAAATCTTTTTAAAGATAAGTAGTTTTATTGAAAGAAATGACAAAAAAGTATTCATTAATTAGGAAAAAAACTCATGTAAAAACATGGCAATAAAGTCTGGACTTAGGAGCATTGTTAGGTGTTAAAGCTTTGCAAGTCCTACCTTTGAAAATAGTGCTTTATTAGGTCTATGTATTATATTAGAATGATAATGTAAGTTTAACAAGATACATTTCATTTGAGTTAAATGAGTCTGAAAAAAGAATTTCACCATTGAAACACTCTTTGGTCATGTTCATTTGTTTAAATTGATCAAGAACTTTTTGTCTTTGCTTAGTAGTGGCGTGAGAAGTATGTAATATGTGGATAATATACATTCTAATAAACCTCTATAAAAGATTTTATCTTAATTAAATATGTCAAAGCTAAATATAACCCATTTTACAACTCTTAATTAGTTAATAAGAAAGTAAACAGCAGAAGAATAAAGTAATCATAAATGTCCCACTTGGCATCATTTATCCCAAATGAATCTCGTGATAACAATGGAGCAACCTACTGTTGGGATATGAAAATAAGTTAAATGCAGATAGAATTTCATCCACCATTTATTAGAGTAGCAGAATATCATGTGGAATTTAACACGCTATCCAACCCGACTGAAAAGTTTAATATGCATGAGGATATCATTACGAATTTTATTTCCCAAAACACCGATTTGCTTGACCAATAAGAATTGCAGCAGCAAGCCATGTATGCAGAAGGTCACATAGACAACAAGCACCCAACTTTCTGATTCCGCTACCAATTTGCAAGGCAGGAAGAGAACCATAGGTAGCGTAGGCAGCAGCAGAGAGAGCTACTCAGAGGGCGGTGTAGAATGTTGCAGCGAGTCTCTTGGCTACGCTATTAAGTAGCATAGGCAAAGTCATAAGAGAGGAAAAACTCTTCTCTCTCCATCCACGTTGAGCGCTGAAAAAACCACCTGCGTCAGAACGTGGCAACAAAACGTGATCAAAGGCATGTAATCTTCTCACTCGCATAGACGAAGGCAGAAACAAAATCTTCTCACTAGCGTAGACGAAGGCAGAAACAAAGCAACGCCTCGCATGGACAACACTTCCCCGCAGGTTGCGTAGGCCAGAGAGGCTCTCCCCATCCACAATCAAAAAATGAGGTGGCGTAGGCAGGAGACTCCTCTAGCGCTGTCCACTCACAGCAAGCCATGTTTGAAAGTAGAAAGCAAAAAGTAAAAAAAGCACTCCTCGTAGCAAGCCACTTCAGAGACGCCCATTCGCGTAGGCAGAGTCAGACGCCTGGTTCCAGCACCCCACTCGCGTAGGCAACAATCTTTTCTCTTCCAAAGCCATCCACTCACGTGTAAGTGAAGTGCAACGAGACTCCTTTATCAGAGGCAAAGGGAAGCGGAACATTTTTGCATATGGAAAATTGCTGAACCAAGGATTAAATAATATTTCTGGATTAAACTAGCAAAAGTGCATGCTCAAAAGCATTCAATCAAACCCATTGTATTGACGTTTCAATTGGGCGGTGACTGGTAATTCTGGCAGCAGGTCTGCCATAAGCTGGATACAAATCACGATAAAATGGTTGCTAGGATGGATGGTACAGAAATCCAAGGCTGCTTGAAATGGCCACACATTCTAGGTTGTCCGAAGATCAGGTTGCATCCAGAGATTGGAAATTCTGGATTAATTAAGTGATGCCAATTAACATCTCAATCCAATATATCCAACACACTGAATTTGGAAATGACGCAAATCAAGTCACATCCATGCGTCAGAAGATTCCAAACATGGGTTGCATGAATTTTGGGTTGTTGAAATTTCAGGTCGTTAAAAACCATGGCACCTGTGCATATTTGAGGCTATCTGAAAATCAAGTTGCTCAGTGGACCGTACAAAATTCAAGGTTGCTTGAAATAGTGAGTCCCATGATCCCATGTCACTAAGTACTCTCCAGTAGAATTGGAATTAAATGAAATTTCAAGACAATAATTATTAAATGGGAAATGTGGAAATCTTACCAAATTATTAAGTATTTTGGTGAAATAGTATTTTCAATTATATTATTAAAAAATGTAATGCAAAATATTGAAAACGGGATTGGAATAATTTGAAAAAAATCTCACTTCAAGAGAATGTTCTTTGACTCCATTACCTACTAGCAGAGACAAAGGCAAAAGTCACTCCAAAAGAAGTATTATTTGACTTTGCTACCCACTACTGGTGACAAGGCAAAAGCCACTCCAAGAGAAATGTTTTTTGATTCCGCTACCTACTAGCGGAGGCCAAAACAAAAGTCACTTCAAGAGAAGTGTTCTTTGACTCCGCTAACTACTAGTGGAGGCAAAGGCAATAGGCACTCAAAGAGAAGTATTCTTTGACTCTGCTAATTACTAGCGGAGGCAAAGGCCAAAGCTATGCCAAGAGAAGGGTTCCTTGACTCCGGTACTTACCAGCGAAGGCATAAGCTAAAGCCACTCCAAAAAAGGTGTTCTTTGACTCTGCTACCTATCAGTCGAGGCAAAGGCAAAAGCCGCTCTAAGAAAAGTGTTCTTTGACTCCGCTACCTACTAGTGGAGGCAAAGACAAAAGCCACTCCAAGAAAAGTTCTTTGACTCCGCTATCTACAAGCGGAGGCAAAGACAAAAGTCACTCCAAGAGAATATTCTTTGACTCCGCTACCAAGTAGTGAAGGCAAAAGGAAAAATCAAGAAGGAGAAATTATATTTTACTCCCAAGTAGCGGAGTCAAAGTCAAAGGCAAATGTATAAAAAATTTGCAATCCACTACCAAGTAGCAGAGATGAGAATTTTACACTACACATCCAGGTAGCGAAGGTAGGCTTTCCAAGCCTATAAATAACATCCCCCCCCCCATCCTCTTTCATTTAAGAAGAAGATCTTGAATAAAAGACTTTGAAGACTCTTCAAGAGGTAGGTGTCTCCCATAACATTAGAGGCTTTTAGCTTACTAGATATCTACTCTTTATAAGGCAAATATCTCCCTTGACGACAGAAGCTTTTGGCCTATTAGATATTTTTCTTGGGGCCTGTAGGCATTCTACCATGGTTCCACCATGGTACATACATGGGTCCCACTTACGTGGTGGTATGGTAGGTCCCTATTGATTAACAGATAACAAGATACTTTCGGATTAAACAGTTAAAACATACTTAAATTGAAAAAATTCTAATTAAATCATGAAAATGGGAGAGTTATTCTAAAAGACAACCTATAAAAATCAGGAAGACAATGACATTATTTTAAATTAATTAAGAGTTATCATTAGCACTAATTACTATTATTAGTGCTAATTGTGATTAAGCTTGATTAACTCAAAGTGTAATTAGGCTTAATTCATATAACCTGACTCTATGATCTTTTACAAGTTAACAATAGAGATTGCTAGCTTTTGGTTTTCCATTGGATATTAGAAAATACCACTCACTAAGCTATTCAAAAGCCTAAGTTTATGATCGGGTCACCAAGTCACTAAGTCATGACTCACCGAGTCAAACGTTAGCAAACACCACTCACCGAATTATTCAAAAGCTTAGGTCTAGGATCGAGTCATCGAGTCACTAAGTCATGACTCACTGAATCAAACCGTAGCAAATATCATTCATCAAATCAACTAAATTTAGTCATCCTAGTCACACACTTCCTAAGCTTCTAATGGGTAATTGAGAGAGCCAAGCTAATATTACTCTTAGTAAGCTTATCATGGGTAATTAAGAGAACCGAGCTAATCCCACTCTTCCTAAGCTTTTCATGGGTAATTGAGGGAGCTGAGCTAATCCCACTCTTCCTAAGCTTCTCGTAGGTAATTGAGAGAACCGTGCTAAATTCGGTCATCCTAGTCTCACTCTTCCTAAGCTTCTCATGAGCAATTGAGAGAGCTGAGCTAATCCCACTCTTCCTAAGCTTCTCATAGGCAATTAAGAGAGCTGAGCTAATCCCACACTTCCTAAGCTTCTCATGGGCAATTGAGAGAGTCAAGTTAATCTCACTCTTCATAAGCTTCTCATGGGTAATTGAGAGAGCCAAGCTTAATTCAGTCATCCTGGTCCCACTCTTCCTAAACTTCTCATGGGTAATTAAGAGAGCCAAGCTAATCCATTCTTCCTAAGCTTTTCATGGGTAATTGAGAGAGTCGAGCTAAATTTGGTTATCCCGGTCCCACTTTTCCTAAGCTTCTCATGGGTAATTGAGAGAGCCGGACTTATTCCTGTCATCCTAATCTCACTCTTTTTAAGCTTCTCATGGGTAATTAAGAGAACCGAGCTAATCCAACTCTTCCAAAGCTTCTCATGAGTAATTGAGAGAGCCAAAATAATCATACTCTTCCTAAGATTCTCATGGATAATTTAGAGAGCCGAGCTAATCTCACTCTTCCTAAGCTTCTCATGGGAAATTGAGAGAATCGAGCTAAACCCAGTTAACCTGGCCCACTCTTCCTAAGCTTCTCATAGGCAATGTAAGAAAGCTGAACCAAACTTAGGTCACCTATTTTCTTTTAGTTTCTTTCGGGTCTAAATATAGTAGACATTACTCAGTCCTAAGTCCATTCGAGATATACCAATTGGGTCACAAACTACCTACTGTCTCTATGGTTCTTATAGTTTAAATAATAGAAATCACCTGATCTTGATTCAATCAAGGACAAATCAATTGGATCAAAACACACATTCTTTAGGTTAACCTAGTGTTTAGGAACCCAGTCTAGAGCTATGGCATCTTTTCCGCCCATTGGTTAAGGCAATCTCAAAATATCAAGCCATCACAATGTGCTCGGCAATCCTAAAGATTGCATATATTTATTTTGAAAGAGTGTATATTCTATTTTTGGGTCTTTAAGATGCATTGTACGTCTTCTTTTAATCTAAGATTTTCTCCCATTGTGGAGATTAATTTGGACCACTTGTGGTTTGAGATGTAAATATGCAATTTTCTAATGTACACAACAAGTGTAATTAATTGAGAATAATTAATAATAAAATAAAAATTGTTTGATTCATTCCAAAATAACAAATCTTTATGTTGTTCCATTTTTGTTTGTTTTAGTTCCTCTTTTTGTACTTGTTACAAAAAATGGTGAACCCAATGTGAAACATCCCACCCTTTATCTTTAAGAAAAAGTAATGCTAATGCATCTTAGAGACCTTATTTTTCACGAAACTGACTAAGTTCTTCTCTTGCTTTTAGCAGATCTTTAGTCATTTTTGCATTCACACACTCTTTCTCTCTCTCTCTCTCTTTCAGAAATTACTTTCAATGGCAATATTGCTGGCATTTGAATTTCTGCCAAGTGGTAGCTTCAACATCTACTGCCTACTGAACTTTGATAGGAGTGTCCCTATCTCCTTTATCATAGTGCCAATTGGCCTGACACTAGTTATCTATAAAAGGGAGTCAGTTGCCTTGATTCCTTCCTCATCTGAGGCCACTCCAGCAGTACCTAAGGCGGCTTCCACTAACCAACCTCTTGCAACGATGAGGTTGGGAAGAAAAAGATAAAGAAAAATAGGAGATAGAAGAGAAAAGTTGTGTTTGCTCATGCTTCTAGAATTGTTGGAGATGTACCTATTTTTGGTGTCGCTTCAAACTCCTCTAAAGCCAAGAGTACATGGACCTTTTCTTCTATCTAAAAGAGAGAGAAGGTTGCAGCTCTCAACCTTCCTAAGACAATGAAGGGGAGGCAAACAGGAGCTCCCTTCAAAACTAAGCCGGCTGATTAGTCTAGGAGGCATGCATTCAACAAAGCTCCCAAAAAGTATGCTTAGTCTTCCAGGGAAATTGGAAAGAAGACAACGAATAAGGAAAGTCCAAGAATAGGTCAACTTGTAGATTGACCATGTAGAAAAAGGAAGGTTAGAAGCTACCCTTCATAAGGCATATTACAGCAAGGAGGAAACCATCTCCATCCAAGAATGAATACTTGGGAAACAACATGTTTGCTATTCGAGCAAGTCTCTCTTGCTCTCAAAGAAAGGAGATTGAGAGAATAGGTACCCTTCAAATGCTGAGAAAGATGTTGAAGGTGGAAAAGAGAGGAAGACAGGCTGACTCTGGCAGTCTAAGAAAAATAAACCAGAAGAGAAGGAGAACGCAACCCGTCAATGCATGCACTACTTCAACTGATGGGAGCTCATCTTTGATACCAATAATCCCACCTCACTTGAGAATGGTCACAAGGTTGATGGTTGGATCTATGGTGCATACCCCAATATTCCATTCTTTGCCAGAGGATGTTGGGAGAGAGGATCAAACGTCTGTATCTCCTCACCGATTAATGCATGGCCATCAAGCCTTCCCTGTAGTCACATCATATATGGTTGAGGGTAATGTGGCTCCTACGTCTATGGAAAAGACAATGAGACGGCTGGATCAACTAATAAATTGAAATCCAGTGTATATGAGAGTTATGCGCATAACAAAATGCCAGTAAGACTCCCAAGCCTAGCCATACTTCCAATGTTGTGTACCCTCTCAATGCTCTATCCATGGGAATGACCATGCTAGTATGACCATTCATCTCTAATCTGCCAAGAGGGGGCCCCATAGGGGCGGAAGGCTCATCCCTTGCTTCCCTAATTGCTTTGCCTTACAACCACCTCATATTAATGTTCGTGCACAACCATTTGGTATGAACGTTCAACCACAACAGTTCGGCACAAATGTGCACCAACCACCATATCAAATAAATGTGGATCAAATGAAACATTCAGACCAAAGAAGAAAGAAACAAAAGGAAAGCTCCTTTAGACCAAAGAAGGAAGAAGTAGAAAAAGGCAAATCAAGCATTTTTGTCAATACCACTAAAATCAAAACTAGTGGTAACAATAGACAATAAAAGAAAATGGACATTTTGAATCCAAAGTATTAATACCTTGATAAGAAAGTGAAACCAATTTTATTAGGGTTCATCTAATCAGGCAACCTTAAGCTACCAGAACCCTGGTTCCTGGCTAAAGTTGATGAAAAAAACCATCCCTTACACTACTTTTTCCATCAAAATATCAATCACCAGACATTTAAATGCAAGATAGTAAAGAGAATTATTAACCATTACATAAAAAGCGGAGTTATCATACCCGAAAAGGATGCAAAAGCCTCATCCAACAATATATGGGTGAAAGAAATTCCCAATTTGGCAATCTCGAATAAGATTTTGATTGCCAATTCCTTAAAACCTCTGGCCAAAGGAAGCAGAAGGATGATTAACCTCTTTAGCATTTATCCTGATGAAACCTATATGCTAGTAATCGGTTTGCTCATCCCAATTCCAATCAAAGGACAATTAAAGAGTTTTTGGTATCCAAGAGATCGGACAAGTCTTGGCGCGGATGATGATATAGGACATGGACAGTGATAAGGAGTATACCTTAGATTGCTCTTGTATGAGTATTAGGTTGATTATTGATCTCACTATGTGGGATTGTCAATCAACTCTACTGAGTCCATGATGTCAAAAAGGTTATTCGCTTTATCAACAATTACATATTGTTACATGGTTTCCACCTCTCGCCATGCATCAACAGAAGAGGAAGAATCTGAGTTTGATGATAAAAAATCACAAATAAATTTGGAGGGACCTGATGATACAGATGATAAAGATATTTATTGATGACCCATCAATTCCCAAATTAGAGTCAGAAATAGTGAGTAAGACTCATGATGACAATATACATAAGTCCATTCATGAGCCAAACCCTGACCATTCAAAGGAAGAAGATAATACTTTGATTCTTTTTTAGAAGAAATAACCTGTGGCGTAGCTCCGCCAGGGTTAGAAGCTGGTGGATAACCAACAAGCAACAAACATGAAGAGTTCAACCAATGTTGTTAGAACCAAACCATGACATGAACCGTTTTTATGTCCGATTCAGGTCTAACCAGTTTAACCATTGGTTCAAACCGTTTTGAACTATAATGTCAGCCTTACATATTTATGATGTAATAAATATTTTAAAATGTTTATTTTTTAAAAAAATATAACTAATTATATATAATAATCCTAATGAAATCGAGTCCACCACGTAAACCCCATGAAACTATCATTCTAGTGCAGTTAGCTTATACTGGTAGTTTTGGAAGTTTTTGGGCCATGGTCAGTGCTCGTCTATCCCATTATTTTTGGGGCACCCTAATATAAATATTCATAGTTGATTTTTTTTAACTAGTAAGCCACACCCACTTACCTGATGGTGGCGACTAAATGAACCTTGTTGCACCTTCTCTTAACATGATTGATAGGTCCTCAGACTATTCTACTCGATAAATATTTTCTAATAGGGCAACATGTGGACCATTTGTATCATACATAAATCAATGGCCAAGAAAAGCAACATTGCATACTAGTGGTCAAACAATCTAAGGCATCTAGTCAATGCAGAATTTTGCATGCCGAGGATTCAAAATGGGACCACCCAAAAAAATGAAAACAATGGAGGGTTTCCATACAGTGGACACCATGCCTCTCTCTTAGACTTTGCCAACTAAAATTATGATGATCTTTAGTGGAGGAAAAATGCCCAAAAACCCAAACTACTCCTTGGGAACAGTCTCCTTAGTGTTAGAACTCTCTCATTTGTAGTTCTATATGCTCACTAGACAGCACTATCTCCATCTCATCAAAATATTGGTATTTTGGCTCCAGAATCTTCCTTTTCTTTAGAAGTATGTCATTACCACCAGTCTTGGTCTCAGTGGTAATGATAGAAATGTTCAATTTACCTTTTTCTAGTTCTTTCTTCTTAAGCCGAAAGATGCTTTCTTTTTGTTTATCATCCCAGATTTTACTTTTTCTAGAGAGGGAGAGAAGGCATTCCTTTCGACTTGCCTCATTGGCCAGCGCCCGGAAGGTGATGATCTGCCCATTAACTAGAATTGCGATGTCAACCTTAATACCATTGCAGCATAGGTAGACTTTTTGCTCCTCTATCAAGATTGTCTCACATTTGCTGGCTTTCTTCTACTAGCGAGAGATGAATTCCTCCAATGGTTCGTTATCCTTTTGCTTTATGAGGGAGAGATCTGCCAATGTAACATCTTTCTTAGTCATAAAGAATCTGGTTAGGAATAAATTTTGCATGTTATTCCAAGTTTTAACTGACCCCGCAAATAGTGTCAAGTACCATTGGAATGCCAGTCCCTTGAGTGATGAACCCAATAATCTCAAGCAGAGATTGTGATAAATAACATAGTTTCTCATCTTAAGATTGAAGAGGATAAGATGGTGCTGAGGGTCGTATGTTCCATTAAATGTATGAAAATCTATCATTTTGAAGTTTGGTGGGAATGACTCATTCTCAATTCCAAAGGATAAGGTAGATAATGTATGTTGGGCATCTGAGAAGGTAAGTTTATTTACCTTTGAGTAATCAAATCATTCATCATTTTGTTGAAATGGGTCACTTAATCCACCTTCATTTGAAATGGTGGTGGTTGCGCACTTGCGCCGAATTGTTATGGTTGAACATTCACACCAAATGGCTGTACACAGAGATTGATATTAGGTGGTTGCCGAGGTGAGGCAGCTGGAGAAACAAGGGATGAGCCTTCCACCTCTATAGGGTCCCCTCTTGGTGGATAGAAAATAAATGATTGCAGTGGCATGATCATTCCCATAGTTGGAGCGTTGAGAGGATGCACAATATTGGAAGGTTGACTAAAATTGGAAGTTTGGTCGACGATTTGTTGCGTACATAATTCTCGCGAATGTTGATTTTTAGCCTCTAGTTGCTCAAATCATTTAGTTATCTCTTCTATGGATGAGGCAGTTACATTACCCTCAATCATGTATGACGTAACTATCGGGAAGATTTGATGAGTATGCATCAATTGGTGAAAAGATGTAGACACCTGATCCTCTCCCCTAATGTCTTCTGACAAAGAATGGAACATTAGAGGAGGTATCATAAGCTTGGCTATCAACCTCATAACCATCCCTGGACGAGGTGGATTGGGCGATGCTGGTGACGGGTCCCTATCAGCTGAAGTAGTGTAGACACTAACGAGCTGTACCTTTCTCTTCTTTTGGTCTCTTTTTCTTTGGGCTACCAGAGTTAGCCCTTGTTTCTCTTTTCTCTACCTTCGATGCTTTTCTTGATATCTGAAGAGTGCTTGTTCTATTGATCTCTCTTCTCTAAGAACCTGAAAGATTTGCAAGGATAGTAAACATGTTATTACCTAAACAGTCATCTTAGGAAGGGAATGATCCCTTTGCTGTTGCAATGTACTTCTTGGAAGGTAGCCTCCATCCTTCCTTTTCCTGGGAAGTCAACTTGTGGATTGACCTCTTCTTTGACTTTTCTTTCTTCATTGTCCTCCTCCCAAATTATCTAGTAAGTTGAGAACAACCTTTGAAGGCCATGCTTAGTGTAATCCTCTTACAAGTGCCAGCAGGCTTAGGATTGATGATAGCTCTTGTCTGCCTTCTGTGACTTTGGGGAGATCGAGAGCTATGACCTTCTTTTGCTTTATGAGAGTAGAAACCTTAGTACTCCCATTCTTGAAAGAGTCTAGAGCAGAGTTAAAGATGGTTTCATCTCCAACAATTTGAGGAGCACAAGGAGAAATGACCTTCCTCCTTTGCCTCCTATTCTTCTTATGTTTCCTCTCAACCTCGCTATTGCTGAAGGTTAAGATAGTAGAAGCAACCTTAGGGGTTGCTGGAGCGACCTTAGGTGCATCTAGGGTGATCTTAGGAGCTAGTATAGTAGTCTTGGATGAGTTAGCAATCGAAGCCGTCGAGTCCCTCCTGTAAATAACTATTGCCAGGCTGGTTGGCACCATGATAAAGGAGTGAGGGACACTCCTATTGAAATTTTGAGGGGTGTTGATGACAAAACTGCCACTTGGCAAAAATTCAAACTCCAAAGAAGATGTCATTGGATTTGAACTTAGGAAAGAGAGGAAGCTTGTGGAAATAACCAAAGATCCTGAAAAGCACAAAAGAAGAGCTTAGTTAATTCCATGAAGAATAAGGTCTCTAGAATGCATTGACATTACTTTTCCTTAAAGATGAAGGGTGAGATATTTCACTTCGGGTTCGCCATTTTTGTAACAAGTACAAAAAAAGGAAAAAAAATGCAGCAACATAAAGATTTGTCATAATGAATCAAACAATTTTTATTTTTATTAATTATCCTCAATCGATTACACTTATTGTGTACATCAGAAAATTGCATAGTCACATCCCAGACTATAAGTGGTCCTAATTACATCACCACAACAGAAGAAAATCCTTGATTAAAAGAAAAAGTACATTGCATCTTAGAGACCCAAAAAGTAAAACATACACTCTCTCATAATAAATGTATGCTGTCTTTAGGATTGCCGAGCACATTGTGATGACTTGAAATTTAGTGGGTTGCCTCAAGCCAATGGGCAGATAGGATGACACGACTCTAGACTAGGTTCTTAGACATCTAGTCAACCTAAAGAATGGGTGTTTTTGATCCAGTTGATTTGTCCTTGGTGGAATCAAGACTGGGTAATTTTTATTGTTTAGACTGCAAGAAACTATAGAAACAATAGGTGGTTTGTGACCCAATTGGTATATCCTAAAAGGACTTAGGACTGGGTGATCTCTATTGTGTTGAGACCTAAAAGAGACTATAAGAAAATAGGTGACCTAGGTTTGGTTCAACTTTCTCACATTGCCCATTAAAAGCTTAGGAAGAATGGGTTAGGTTGACTAGATTTAGCTCAACTCTCTCAATTACCCATGAGAAGCTTAGGAAAAATGAGACTAGGATGACTAGATTTAGCTTATTTGAAGTTGTTTTACTAAAGTTCGACTCAGTGAGTCATGACTCAGTGACTTAGTGAGTCATGAGTCAGTGACTCAGTCTTAGACTTAGGTTTTAGAGTAATTGAATGAATAGTATTTACTAAGGTTTGACTCGGTGAGTCATGACTCAATAACTCGGTAAGTCATGACTCAATGACTTAGTACATCATGAATCAATGACTCAGTCTTAGACTTAGGCTTTTGAATGAGTTAATGAATAGTATTTGCTAAGGTTTGACTGGTGAGTCATGACTCAGTGACTCGGTCCTAACTTAGGTTTTTTGAATGAATGAATGAGTAGTGTTTTTCAATATCCTATGGAAAAGCAAAAGTGGGCGATTTTTGCTGTTTAACCTATGAGAAATCGTAGATCCAGGTTACAAATGGTGGATTTGTATGGATTGAAAGGGTTTAACAACTTGGATAGTGTGGATTGACTTAATTAGCTGAAATTTAGCCTAATCACAGTTACCACTAATGGTTATCCCTAAGTTTTTATTTGGATAATGTGAAATGGGTTCATTCCATCGTCTCCATCATCCATGGGCCTCACCTCCGTATGGGACCTACTTGGGTTTTAACTCTACCAATAGGCAATTTAGTCTTATGATCAAGAGATCAGTAAATTTAGAGAGTTCACCAAAAGTGGTCATCTTCCCTATTTTTACTCAAGTCAAACATCTACCATTAATGGAAGCTCCTCTTGTTCAATATTTAGCATAGAACCCATCAATGGAGTTCATTTTTCTTATTTTTTTATTAACAATTATAGAAATATGAAACCAAAAGATGAATTTTATAATAGTCCCATACTTCTCAAAGTTCTAATTGTTGCCTTTTTTGGAGTAGTAAGCCCACCACATTACAAGTAGAAGAAACTGTTGTGCACAATGGTGGGGTTTTCTCTAAGGCTAGATCAGATGATGGTCTTAGAACATTGAGGCACTTGCTTCAAGATGAAATAAAATAGGATCCAAGTTCCTTTACTATTGTGGAAGAAGAAGAAACTTTAAGGAGAAAGAAGAAGAGAATCTATCTTCAAAAAAAGAAAATGCCTAAGTAGAGTATGTCTCTTAAAAATGTTCCAGTAGAGTCTAGCCTTGGAAGAAGATGAACTCTAGCAGAAGCAGCAACACCCACTTTCTCTCTCAGAAGAAGATCTCTCTTTCTTCTCAACAACTGAGCCTTTTATAGTTACTATAATGCAACTGGAGTGGCGGAGCCTGGAGTGGTGTTGGGCCACGGAAAATCAAAGGGAGCCATCTAGCTGTAGCCGAGCAGCTGTCCGACCGATTGATGACACCAGCAGCGCAAGCAGGG
>JAYJMB010039511.1:0-32870 GCA_036873735.1 Pouteria campechiana | reverse complement strand
GGCACGTATGTTTTAGTTGGGGATAGTGGATATCCCATGTTTGATTAAAAATTAATGTTTGGTTTAGTATCAATGCTTAATATGAGGGATAGAGAAGATCCCTTTGTTGTATGTTAAATTCGAAGATTTGTTCAATGTGAAATAACATGGATTTCTTTATGTGGTATTTATTGATGAGTATATATCCATTTTTAGTTAATTATAATGATGAATATCAATTATTCGATATGAAATGTGTTAATTGTGGATTAACTATTGTTTATGATTTTTGTCTACTTACTGAGTTACCCGGATTCATGCCTTCTTATTTATATTTTTAGTTGACAAGTGAAGCAAAGGATTTCTGAGAAAGACTGAAGATATTTAGTTGACATGATAAAATTGGGATTGGAATCCTGTTGTACGTGTATGATTGTATTTAATGAATTTAATTGATGTATAATTGCAAACAAAGTATGTAATTACTATACCTGGAAATGTAGGAGCATGTCAAATTAATGTTGTAGATGAATTGCGCATTAGTTAATTGAGTTTATTGCCATCATGAATCAATCCAAATCTTGGGCCGTGGGTATGTGGATGTTTGTATCTAGAAATTTTATTTTTGCTTTATTTAAGTAATATATAATTGTACAAGTGAAAAACTCATCTATTTAGGTTAGGCTCTGCCAAATTTTGGGTAGAACATCCCACCCTAAAAGTGGGCAAATGTAGGTGAATTACAATGCAAAATGGTAATTCGTGCCTCAGTAGGCAGGGTGTGACATTAATGTAACTTATAATATTGGTGATCAAGCAATAAAACAAGTCAAATCATTGCAAACAATATCATGAATGAAACAAGATCATATAGCATTAATAACCAACAATCCATAATATAGAGTATTAAAAAGGATTACATGTTCACCTTAGAAAAAGAGGTTTAGTTTATAAGAGAAACTAAAACAGCTCCCTTAGATAGGATGATCTCAATAAAAAACATCTTCTCTCCTTCTTCTCCACGAGAAAACTCTAAGAAGTCAAGCTCCAAAAAGAAATCCCTAAATGAAAGTGAGAAGATCCCTCAAAAAACCCAAACTTCCTTGCTTAAATACCCCCCTCTACGCACTTAGCAGAAATTCTACTAAAATTAGGGTCGCCACCAGTGTCGGGTTACTGTTTACCGGAGATACTTACACTGTTTTGACCATAACTTCCTTATAAAATCTCATAATTACATGATTCTTGATAAATTGAAAGATACCTTTGATATCTACAACCATTATGAAAAATATCGTTTCCAAATCATCCTACAAATATGACAAATCAGACCACAATTGATGTCATTTTTTGCACATTCAAAATTTCTTTCAGTAGAATTGAAGTCTGAGATAGTTATAGTATTTTGGCTGTAACTTCTATTTTTCAGATCCAAATCTATTATTCTTGATTTTTTAGATAGATAACTTCAGGAGGTAAAACTTATATGTTGAACACTTGAGCTAAATCCATCTAAATTGGTATCGGAAATGGTGTCAAAGTGGTGTTTATTTTTCATATTTAGCTTCTTTAACTTGTAATCTTCAATTTTCAGTCACTTATTTATTATCCAAACTTCATTGCTTTGCTCCTTTCCATACTTTGATGGATTCCATATTTTCTTTTATTTTTTCACTTAATTATCTATAAATAAACATAATAAATTAGTATAGAATCCACTACATACAAAATCAAGTAATAACCAAATTAAGTGTAGATTTATTGGAATCCACTACAATTACATCAAAAGATGATCCAAAACATATGTGAATTTAGGTAATAAAATATGGTATATTATGAGTTCATCGCTTTGCATTCATCAGAGATAATCTTCACTTTGATAAACGAATGGTGATGGTTGATTCCTTTTTATGTGAGCTTTGACTGTAGCGGTAATTCGTCTTTTACTTCTACACTTGCCCAAGCTATTTTGTCTTTTCAGTTAGACAGATCCATGCTTTGGAATATCTTCTCTATGTTCATTTGTCCATAAGGCCTGCAACTTGATTCTGCATGCTAAATGCTTGGCAATAACCATTAGTACATAATCTTTAATCAAGTTTTATTTGTCATCAAAACCATGCATTTATGTTAACAATCATAAGAATGAGTAATTGTTGGTCCCATGGATTTGGCTAAAACCCAAGAGGGGAGGGGTGAATTGGGTACTTAAAATTATTGCTTAGCCCCCTTTAAGATTATCATTCCTGTGGCAATCAGTCACTTAATCAATTAATGATCAAATAAATAAGACATAATGATTTTTATAGTGGTTAGAGTAAATAATTTACTTCACTCTTCTAAGAACACTTTTCTCTGAGTGTCTTGGGTTTCACTATTTTCAATAGCAAAAGTACAATAGTGCTTCCAGCACTCTTCTAGATTCCAACTCTAGGGGGCGTGAACACGATGCTCCTAGCACTCTTCTAGATTCTAGCTCTAGGGGGCGTATTCGCTGTGCTCCTATCACTCTTCTAGATTTTCACTCTAAGGGTGAGAATAAATAGCTCTTGTCTACACTCAGACAGTTACAACTCTTCTTGAGTATAGTCTCAACCACAAGCTCAAAAAATTTACAAATAATGGATATCAGAAGTTGAAGCACAGGTATTTCTCAATAAGCACAGGGGAAGGTTTTTGAAAATTGAATGCAAAAGTAAATAATCTTCCCAAAAGATTGTGGAGAGCCTTCAAAGAAAGTTGAGGAAGGTTTGAATGTAAGGCTCTTGACTGTTGAAGAATAGTAGAAGGTTTAGCTCAAATCAGTAAATGCTCTCAAGAGGATTTTTTGAATGATTTGGTTGATTCTTCGTTGCCCCCTACTGCTCCAATGATGCTTCATTTATAACTACTTTGAAATCCAGTTGTTGGTGGCAGGTGAGCTCCATTAATGACAAAAGGCCATTTTGATTAGTGTATTTGAATTCTCTAACTTCCACTTCATTTGTTGAGTTGTTTGTTGTCAGTAACAAACGAAATGTTGGAGAGCAAACGGATTTCCTTTGTTTTTTTGTCTGATGGGTTGTTAGTTAAAAGTGACTGATTGAGCATTGAGGTGCAAACAAAATATCTTCATGACTTCATCTATTGGATTGTCTATTGTAGATAATAGATGAGCTTAGTTCAATAAACAAACGCCATTGCTCCACCAGATGAATTTTTTCCTCTACTTATACAACCTTCACTTCTCCGCTTTGTCTGTTCATAGCAGACGATCATTAGCTTACTTATGATAGATGAAGTCTTTACTCTACCATACGACCTTTCGTTACTCTACTGGAAGATCTTTACTTCTCTGCCTTTGTCTATTTTCAACAGATGGCTATTGGCTTAACTGTGGCTAGCTTATGAAAGATGAAGTTTGTTATATGCATACTACTTTGCATTCATCAGATATAATCTTCCACTTTGAGAGACAAATGGAAATAGCTGAATCCTTTTCATTCATGCTTTGTCTATAACGGCACTTTATCTTTTACTTCTTTACTCACCTAAGCCTTCATGTCACGGAATATTTTTTTGGTACTCATTTTTCGTAAGACCTGCAACTTGATTCTACATACTAAAATCTTGGCAACAACCATTATTATATAATCTTTAATAAAGTTTTGTTTATCATCGAAACTATGCTTTTATGCCAATAGTAAATTCACCAAAAGAATGATCTCTAATCCAAAACATCTTAACCATACTCTGTACACTTTGCTTTCCTTCAATGTACTCTCTCCTACATATATCTCACTTTTATTTTTTCTGCTCATGATCTCTATCACACAGATTGAATTTTCCTTAGTTTTTTTTATGAGAATGCAAATTATCCTATTTTATTCCCTTAATGCTTAGCATTTTGTACTTATTTGATACCTAAAAATACTCATTATTTTTATATTTTATTAGGAAATAAATGGAGTTGTTAAGTGCAAAAAGAAGGCAATTACATAATTTTGGACAACTTGAGCATCTATCTATATTTTGAGCATAATTCTCTCATCAGATGTCCAATTTAGATGATTAAAGATGTTACAAAAACACAAAAAAAGGTTCTACAAATTTCATGTTTGGAGTTTTGAGTGATAAGTACTACATTAAAGACAACTAAGCAGAGAAATTATCAAAATATGTTAAAAAAGAGCTGAAGATTACACATGGTATCACTTTTGTACTAATTTTGACATATTTAGAGGATGATTTAGAAAATGTTATTAACATATAAGTTGTAGATCTCGAAGTTATCTAACAATTTAAGAAGAATCATATGATTCTACATTGAAATAAGGAAGTTATGGTAGAAATAGTGGATGCATATCTGCCAGACAACAAATCTACCGTCGATGCCGACCCACTTCACAGCATCACCCAATCGGACCACAAGGTGGTGCTGATGGCACCCGACTCCATTCCCCACTTTTTGAAACTTGCAAAAATTACTAGTTTTTATATATTTCCTCTATTTTAAATAACCGTTTCCTAGGGTTTTTGAGGGTTCTTTTGCAAGAGTTTAAAGGAGACTTTTTGGCTGCTTTCGACAAAGAATCTTCTTCTTCTCTCTTTTCTATTTTATTTTTTTTTATGATTTCATGGCCCTGTGTGGCTAAATTTTTATTCTTGGTTTAAGGAGATAGAAGCCTCAGAATCAATATATTGTGAGATCTAATTTGATTTAATTCTTCAATTTATACGTTGAGTATTAAATGTTCTTCTTTGTTCATGATTATGATTGTTATGTTTAATTACTAGGAGACCTACTAGTTTATTATTCATTACAATCTATTGCTAGATTAGATATCAAATCTGTAATTGTTTGATCCCTCTAATTTGCAAAGCAACTAGGGTTTGATAATTTGTTGTTGTTGTAGTTATTAAATCTTAGGAAGAATATTTGACTAAATTAAATGCAACAACATGTGCTTATATTGTTTAGCTTCATCAATCTATACAAATCTTAAGACTGCTATTAGATTAAATCTCTAATGCATGTCTAAGGTTGTTTATTAGTTAGGGTCAATTGGATCTCATGTTTCTAATTAACTATGTTGAAGGAGAGAAAGGAATATTCCAGTGGTGAATATTCAAAGTATGATTTGATTTATAATTGCATCAATGATCAGTTATGAGATTCTGATGGTGGATGTTGACTTCAACCAAGGTTTTCTTCTTTGATAGATTTTTTTATATCACTTTCTTTATTACATTCAAAACCCCCTTTCTTGTTCACATTACATGAAATTAAGTTAGATACTCCTCATGGGATCGACCCTTACTTACACTACTACAAGTAATTTAATTAGAGCAAGGTTCTAAATTTGGTTGCCTATGGGGAGGCATTCTAGTTAATTTTTTTTCTTTAGTGATCTTTATTTTGTTCTTGAATTTTTTTAAAAAAAGACTTTTTCTTATTTATTTTTTTAGGTTTATTAGATTTTCTTTTATTTTTTATGATTATTACTCTATCTTCTAATCAAGGTGATTTGCAGCACAAACCAAAAATAGAGAGATTTTTGCATAGAAACTTGGAAAATTTCTAACTCAGAAAAGGAGAAAATCATGGCTGGAACTCAATCTTTGAAAGAGCTTGCCACACCTGATCTGGACCAACAACCTTCATTCATAGCATTTCCTACTTTAGATGCTAATATTAATTTTGAATTAAAATTTGGACTAATACATCTCTTGCCCACCTTTCATGGTCTTATAGGTGAAGATCTCTAGAAGCAGCTAAAGAAATTTCATGTAGTGTGTACAAGTATGAAACTGATAGGGGTGACTAAAGAGCAAATCAAACTAAGAGCCTTTCCATTCTCTTTGAAGGATTTAGCTAAGGCCTCTGGGAGCATCACAACATGGAATGAGATGAAGAAGTTAGAAATATTTTTCAGCTTCAAGGGTGGCCAACATTAGGAAAGAAATTTGTGGTATGAGATAGCATAGTGGAGAATCCTTATATGAATATTAGGAGCGTTTCAAGAAATTATGTGCATGTTGTCCCCATCATCAGATTAGTGAGCAGCTACTCATCCAGTATTTCTATGAGGGACTTCTTCCAACTAAAAGAAGCATGATTAATGCTGCTAACGAAGGAGCTTTGGCGGATAAAACTTCCGAAGCTGGAAGGAATTTGATTGCAAATATGGCAACTAACTCAAACCAATTTGGCAATAAGCTAGACTCTTCATCAAATCCTGTCAATGATATAAATGTTTCTTCCCTTGAACAACAAATTGTAGGTCTAACTTCTCTTGTTTGTTAATTGGCTATAAGGAATATGCAAATAGTGAAAGCTTGTGGAATTTGCTCCATGGTAAGACATCCACCTGATACGTGCCCAACTCTTTAAGAGGAACCTATTGAGTAAGTGAATGCAATAAGTGGTTTTTCTAGACAACCAAAAAGGAAGTATGATCCTTATTCAAATACATACAACTCAAGATGGAGGGATCATCCCAATTTTAGCTATGGAAACCTTCAAGTAAATCAACCTCTCGCTCAAAATCGCCCAAATTTTCAGTAGTATCAGCAGCCATACCCACCTAGACAACCATAGGGACAAATTTCTAATTGTAATATTAGAAGATATTGTAAAGTCTCTTACCACTAACACTTTGTAATTTCAACAGAAGACAAAAGCTAGCATTCAAAATTTGGAGAATCAGGTAAGTCAGATAGCTACCATAATCAATCGGCTAGAGACATAAAATTTAGCAAAATTGCTGTCACGCCCCGCCTTCCGAGGCGTGACGCTATTTTTTTCCATGTAAATTCAGCTTGACTTGCCCACTTTTAGGGTGGGGTGCTCGAGTTCCATTTTGGAACTTGACTAGTTTCTATAGAAAAATGGACAATGTTTCCCCTAAATTATTAGGGTTTAACTGGTATGATATTTATCAAATAAAATAAAGCAAGAATAATATTAATTCTAAAATACATATGCTGATACTCCCACAGCCTAAGACCTGGGTGAATCATGATGGCACTCCACATCTTTCTAATTATACAATTTCATTTACAATATGACAAATAATTCACTAAGACATGCCTTTACACCACTTATACATCATTTGAGATCTCATGAATACAAACATACAAATACACTTAAAATTTGCAAGTTCAACTCATTATATCAGAATTTAATTGTCTTCAAATCCTGATTCTCAGTTCCAACTCACAATTAGAATTCTTTACTTGACCCGCCAACTAAAAAAAATATAAATAAGAAGGTATGATTCCTGACAACTCATTAAGTAGGCATGATTCAAAAATAATAATGAATTAAAATAACATGTTCATAACCAACACATCATTTCATGTCCAAATAATCAAAATCTATACTCACGAAACCCTCATTTATATTATCAATTCAATCTCAAATGATTTTATTCAATCATGCCAATATTCTTCATACATATATATTAACTTTATCAAATTCTACAAATCATAATAACATTTCCATAAATCATTCTCACTATTTCTCAATAATCAAATAACCTTCCCATAAATAAAACATTAAATATTCCAATCTAAGGGATATACAACATCCCAAACATTCATGTATTTCCAAACTAACTAGATATAAAAAATAAACAAATATGGGATATGCACTATCCCCAACCAAAACACAAATGCCTAGTTAAACAAATGAAATATTTCATAGACCCAAAAGAAAGAGCCTACTTACTTTAAAAAAGTTCAATTACATAGCTCCTTAGACTCTATAACTTTTTGTCCAATCATTGCTAACAGGCCCTAAATGCATAACACATATTGTAATTCCATTTAAATATGTTCTTAATACTAAGATAACTTTAATCAACCAATTCAAGTCTAATTATCAATTTCTCATATGCTTCAACTTATCCATATCATCCATGTACATTGTTAATCAACTTTGATTCTTGATCTAGGCTTACGCAGTCAATAACCCTTCATTTAACACATCAATTCCTCATGAAAGCCTTTTATCAAACAGGTGGTAAGGATCAATTAATTCATAAGGATTCAATGCAAATAGCAAGGAATTCTACATTTATTAACATGTGATGACTATATTGTTCAATGAACAAGTGATTAAGTCCAATCACAAGTCGATTATGCCCTTAATTCAATAACTTAACTTCTTAATCATGCTATACACAAGAACCTCTTTTTAACCTTATTTAGATTTTGATTAAAAATCAAATCATTCACTCCCAAAATCCCAAACACATCCAAAAACATTCTACTTCATGCGTTAATTATTTTCCCTTATGAATCCATTATCAATTTCATCTTTATATCTCAAATTTCACTATTTATGAATCTTCCAAAACTCTAACTTAACAAAATTATAAATTTCCATGCCCAATTAAGTTTCAAAAGATCATTAAACATGAATAATTCATTTCTCCTATGATTTGACAATACAATCCCAGCATTCCCCCAAACAATTACTGTTCATAAATAGGTGAAAAGCCTAGCAAGGCTAAATCTATGAATTTTCATGTTTAAATCACTAAAATTAACTTATTAAATAATTCCCCCATGTTTAGTATTACATACATTATGAAATTTCTCCCAAAAATCACTATTCATAGAATTAAACCCTAGCTAAGCAAAAACAGAAATTCAGATGGGAAAAATCATCTTACCAAAGATTCCAAGCATAGCTTCAATTCATGGATGAAAATTCAAGCCCAAAGTTCCAAGTAGCACCATCCATTTGCACTAAACAGCATCTTCTTCCCCAATCCCCAAACCCAACAATTGGGTTTTATCATCTTTATCAAGAAACAATGAATTCTCATTTAAAATTAGGAATCCCCTAGCTAAATAATGGTGGAATCATGCTAAATGGGGTCTAGGGCATGATTTTGAGGCATGGGAGAAGAAATGGAATGAAAGATAATGAAATAGAATGGGTTTGGGGGTTTAAAAGGTCATGTTTTTTTGATACTCAGATGCTCCACAAGACCCTTATTGTGGCAGGGGAAAATCTTGCCACGACAAGGACTTGCTAGATAGGCCAAAAAATCAATTTTTGAAGTCTTGCCATGGTAGAAAATGGCCTTACTATGATAGAAAATTGCCTTACCATGGCAAAAATGTCAAGGATTTACTGTATGCCGAAAAGTTAATTTTCTAGAGCCTTGCTGCAGCAAGGTCTTTTTGTCCGATATAATGTTTGTATTTTTATCATAAATTATACATATGATGTCCAAATGACCTAAATTTTGAGGCATTAGAAAAATAACTTCAAGAGATACAACTTTCATGCTAATAAAGTTTTTTCAAATCATCTCCAAAACATGTCAAAATTTGGATAAAGTTACCCAATTCGTTCATCTTGTTATTTTTCAGTTATTTGGAATATTTTTAGTATATTAGTCATAAATTCCTCATATGACATTAGAATTGAGTGATTTTTCTTCCATTAGACAGATAATTTCATGATCTAAAACTTCTATGTTGAAGATTATTTCAAATTAGTCTATTATCTATGTCAAAAATCAATACAATGATCCTTTTTTCAAATTCAGCATTTTCATAATACATACTTATGCTCCTTTAGTTTTCTTCCAAAATTTCCACTTTTTCTCTCATCTATCATCACTAAACTTTAATCATTTAATTTTCATTACTCTTATGCATATCCTCCTAAAATGCTTATTTAAGAAATTAACTCTCACTTCAAACTCAATTGATAACTCATTCATCACAAAGTCTATTCAAAATCAAAATTCACACTTATGAAATATCATCCATAGCCTCATTTTATATCAAACACTTCATATATCAACAAGATTACTTCCCACACATCACATGCATGAAATAAAACATGTTTATGCTATTTACCACTTTATTTGAAGTCGATTTCCAAAAATCACTCATTTAGTTATTTTTAACTAAATTTCTTTGAATTTTTTGCTATGAATGACTTCATATGCCATTTTCATTCTAAAATGCATCCAAGTCTTAAACCAAGATTCCCCACATAGATCATAATATCTATGATAATCATATTAGGCCATTCATATAGACCATAATTGTGTCTTTGCTCAATTTCACTATTTTAGTTCTTTTTCTTCTCATTAACTTTATATAACTCAAATTAGTGAAATTTATCGAGTTCATAGAGTAAACTCTACCCATTTTCACATGAGTAGATTTCAACCACCATAGGTGTTAAAATTGCCTTCTCAAACAATGGTGAACCTAAGAGAGAATGTGAGTGCAATTCTTTTGAGTAGTAAGGAGATTGACATTCCAGCAAAGCAACTCCTACACCAACAAAGTAAGAAAAAGGGAAAAGCTTTGTTGCAAACAAGTACCTTCCTAAGGACAATGAAATAACTCAATGTAAGTTTCCACCTATTTCTGAATATAAACTAGTACCACCTTTTCCTTAGGCTTTAGCAGAACCACACAAAATTAAGAACTATAAAGATTTCAATGAGATTTTTCATTAATGTGAGGTAAATATTCCACTTTTTGATGCCATTAAACAAGTACCTCCTTATGCTAAATTCCTGAAAGAATTGTGTACAGTAAAGAGGAAATAGAAATTTTAGAGATATGAGAAGGTGAGAGTAGGGGAGAATGTTTCTACAATCATTCAAAGAAAACTCCCTACAAAGTGTAAAGATCCAAGTATGTTTATTATCCCTTGTATGATAGGTAATACTAGACTTGAAAAGGCCATGTTAGATTTAGAGCTTTCATTAATGTTATGCTACATTCTTTGTATGCTTCTTTGAAACTTAGACCTTTGAATTAGACTAATGTTGTGATTCAATTGGCTGATAGATCCAATGCCTATTCGAAAGGTGTAGTTGAGGATGTTCTTGTGCAAGTCAATGAATTAGTTTTTCCTGCTGATTTCTATGTGCCAGATATGGAGAATGGTAATCACACTACTCCCATTCTATTAGGAGGACCCTTTCTAAAGGTATCCAAGACAAAGACAGATGTTCACAGTGGCACACTTACCATGGAATTTGATAGTGAAATTGTTAAATTTAACATTTATGATGCTATCAAATATCTTGATGATGATGATGATACTGTTTACTCCATTGATGTGATTGATTCTTGTGTACCAGAAGTTTTGAACTTGATGGAAAAGATGAATTGGAAGTTGCCATTAGTAAACATCTTAGAAGGAGAATGAGGTATTACCTTTGAGCACTGATTTGTAGGAAACAATTGTAGTAATGGATGACTTTCCAAAGTTACCAAAATCAGGTAATGATCCTTACATAGAGTTACCAGTTTCAAACAAGAGCCTTTTGCCATCTATTTTGTAGGCATCCATTCTAGATTTGAAGCCTCTTCCCAATGACCTCAAATATGTGTTCCTTGAAGATGGAGAAACCTTGCCTTGATCATCTCCAGTAAACTCAGTGTATTATAAGAAGAAAGGCTTGTGTAGGTTTTGAAGAAGCATAAGAGGGCTTTCGATTGGATAATGAAAGAAATTAAAGCAATTGACCCATCTACAAGCATGCTTCACTATTTCTAGTTTGCAATTGCTCCAAATTGAAGAAAGATGCAGTGAGTCGCGTGAACGAATATAAACAAAGGCGCTGCTTGGGAGGCAACCCAAGGGGAGTTTATTTTTCTTTTTCTTATTTTTGCATTTATATTATGGTTATTTTTGCATCTTCTTGCCATCCACTCGAGTTGTCCCATCTTATCAGCGTCCTCCTAGTCCGCTGCTCGTACCAAGCTCAGTTGGCACCGTCCTTGCTGTGTCCGTCTAGCATGGACCTCAATGCATCGATGCCTTGATCCCTCTTGATCTGCAATGTGCACTACCGATGCGTCTCGCATGCTCCATGTGATCCGCATCCACGATGTAACTTGCATCCATGATCCTGCACTAGGAACCATCTCACGATCCCGCCTTGGATCAGCATCATGATCCCGCCTAAGAGTTATTGCCTCACGATCCCACCTAGGAGTCATCACGCGATCTTGCCTCACGATCCTGCCTTGGATCAACCTCATGATCCTGCCTTGGATCAACCTCATGATCCCGCCTAAGATTCATCATGCGATCTTGCCTCGCGATCTCACCTTGGATCTGCCCTACGATTACAACATAAGACCGCCTTGCTTCATTTGCATCATGCAAATGAACCACATCGCTCGTCCGCCAAGCGATCCACATCTCAAGGGTATGATAAACCCTCCACCACCCAAAGTTATCGATGTCCGCATCGACCGCAAGTACCATGAACTTCATCTTCTGACGTAGCCACAAGGAACAAGCTCTCCATAACTAACCTCCTCTCTAGGAGTACCTTGTATCTTGGCTTTGGCTTGTATCACTTCACCAAGATACAAGGTGAAGTGATACGAGCAAGCTTGAGATACGAGCTTGGTTAGCCAACAAAGCAAGTTTGAGAGCAAGCTTGATGAAGTGATACGAGCCAGAGCCAAGATACAAGGTACTCCTAGAGAGGAGGTTAGCTACGGAGAGCTAGTTCCTTGTTGCTACATCCGAGGATGAGGTTCATGGTACTTGCGATCGATGCGGACATCGACGACTTTCGGCGGTGGAGGGTTTTCATACCCTTGAGATGCGGATCGCTTGGCGAACGAGCGATGCGGTTCATTTTCAGGGGTGAATGAAGAAGGATAGTCTTATGTTGGATCGCGAGGTGAATCCAAGGTGAGATCCTGAGATGAATCCTAGGCGGGGTCGTCAGGCGACAACTCCAAGTGTGGGATCATGGATGCAAGTTGCATCATGGATACGAATCACATGGGGCATGCGGGACGCATTGGTAGTGCATGTTGTGGATCAAGAGGGATCGAGCCATCGATGCATTAAGTTCCATGCTGGATGGACACAGCAAGGACGGTGCCAACTGAGCTTAGTACAAGCAACGGACTAGGAGGACGCTGATCAGATGGGACAGCTTGAGTGGACAGCTTTCCCAGGTTTCCAATTGGGCATGTGATAGGGTGGCGGTGATGTGGCAATGACGTGGACCTCTGCAACATGTGTGGCAACATGTGGAGCACATGTGGCAAGGGCTTAGAGCAAGTCCTTGGTGGTTGGAGCAAGTCCTTGGGAAGGGGAGGACTTGGTCCACCTCTCCCATGGAGAGAGGGAGAGTGGGACATGTGTCTTAGAGGGGACACATGGCATCCTTAGATGTAGGACATGTGTGTGACATGTGTCTCTACATGAGGGAATTAGGGACATGTGGCTTGCGGCTGAGCTAACATGTGTCTAGTTGGTTATTCCTTATACACTATATAAACCCATGGGGTCTCACTTGAAAGGGACAGTAGAACTGAGTTGCAGGGACAAGTCTCATGGGAGAAGGACCTTGGGCGAGTCTTGTACAGTGTATGTTGTAGCATGGTTTCCTTAATGATAAGGTTGGGAAGTTGAATTACTGTAAGTTTCTTGTGTTGCTTTGCTTCTGGTTCACTCTTTATTTCTTTCGGATTGGTTCTTGCATTTGCTATGCTATATGTGCTGAATTAGGTTGCTAAGGTGTTGGATCCTTAGGCTGACACATAGTCCGGTACAATAGCATTTGACCTAAACATTGGGGACAATGTAAGTTTTAAGTGTGGGGGAGGGAATTTAGGTTTAGGTTGTGTTTTTGTGTTTGCTTTTATTTTTGAAAAAAAATCTTTGAGAGAGAGTCAGTTTTACCCTTTGTTTTGGTGGTTTCTTATGATTTGAGGTTGAGAATGTCATGGGCAAGATTCAGCTAAGCTTGAAAAATTCATAACATGATTGATTATGTAATCTTCCAATTTGCAATTGCTCAGTTTAATTATTTTCCTTGAGAATGGTGATGACTAAATTTTGTAGATAAAAACTGGTGAGATTTTGAGCCTTTAGACTAACACATTCACATCAGTCTCATTCTTTTTTTTCTTGAGAGATATTCTTCCATGGATTTGTTTCTCTAAAACTTGCCTTGATTCCCTTTGAGATTACATTGACACATACATGCATGAACATGATTAAGGCCTTCTTTTTTTTTGAACTACATGATCCAAATAGCCTACCTTGTGATTAATTTTTCCTCTTGTTGAGCCCCTTTGAGCTTTATAGATTTTTATTGTGAATGTATGTTATAAGCTTGAAACCCAAAAAAAAAATATCTTTACCCAAGCCATAGAGCTAGTGGAGCATGGGTTATATTATGCTATGTATGGGTGTACAAAAAATAAAGTGTGGGGGTGTCAAAATTTGTGGAATGGCCATGATTGGTGAAATGGAATAGATTGTTGTTCTCAAAATTGAGTGAAAAAAATGATGAATGAAAAGTAGAAAGAAAAAAGTGAATATCAAAATTCCAAAGGAATGCGTTTGTTTATACATCATGTATTCAAAGGTGAAAGATGTTGAAAAAAAGCGATTTTACATATCTTATATATTTGAGTATGAGTTGATTTATTTATACTTCACTAGTTTCAATGGCTTTTGAGCTACATCTCCAAATATTTCTCACCTTTACCCTAAACCCCATTGCAACCCATTATTCATGATATGCATGTGATCCCAATGATGGAGAATGAGAAAATAGGCAAGCTTATGGTAGATCATTTTTCTTCGAATGAATTTGAGTGGAACATATAACCTTCAAACATATGAGAGTAGAGTATTTATCTCCATGAGGGTTCTAGTTATTTGGTTTAATCCATCTTCAAGAGAGAATGCTTACTAAATTATTATATGTTATGTGAGAATGATTTGTTCATCAAATGTTATGAGTTTTGAAGAGTTTTGCTTATTCTTTGTTTATGATAATTGCAATGTTGATAATCTTTTGGGGGAGAGTAAATTTGAGTTTTGCTCGAGGATGAGCAAGAGTTAAGTGTGGGGGATTTTTACTTTAGCATTGGCAGCAAGAGGATTAGGATGAGTTCAATAGGCATTGCTGCCAACAATGAGTCAGTTGGAAAAGGGGTTTCTACGGGGTTCTAGTGGATTTTCAATGAATATTCTAATAAATGTTTGCTAAGTTAGGAAAAAAGATAAGAACGCCAGCGAGGAATATTTTGTCACTATTATTTTATATGATTTTGATGATAACAAAACTTATATTAAAGAGAATAATCCTTTATGCTTAAATCTATAACAATCATACAAATAGTTATAAATTAGTAAACAGTAATTAACATAAACACAAACCTATGAATGAATAATTATACAAGCATACATTCTTCACTTTATGGTGCGCACATTGTAAATTAATTTTTACTACATAAATTTGCTAAATCATATCAAGCACGACAATTACTTAAGCTTTCATATTATGCATTCAATGAAAATGCATATTATCCTTGCTTTACAAAATGTTTCAATTACATTAGGATAAAATACATTTTGATATTATATATGAAACCTTGTAATGTAGCAAGTGTAGAAAAGTTCAAGTGAAGGATAATGATCATTTGCAATAAACTGTCACAATAATCTGCTACATCCTAAAAGGAGCTAAATTGATGAAAATCGTAGAAGAAGAAGAAAACAAAAGATAAGCAACAAGAAAGGTTGCCTTGTTGCAGTTGAAGCTTCCATGAACAAAAGCATGGGAGAAAAACAAGGTATTCAACAATACCTAGGCATTGACATACATAAATCAACAAATGATGTATGCGTCTACATACATATACTAACGCACACACCATAGAATCCATCAAATGGTATTTAATGTTCAAGACATACAATTCATTACAGTATGCATTCACTCCTTATGTACATACATAACCAACAAAACACATTTGATGGAGCCATTTACCCAAATAACTTGAGGCCTTCATAGCCTAGAAATTTCACTATAATGAATGAAATCAAATCAATCAAATAGCCAACTTAGGGCTTTCATAACCATACGCAAATGGAACTACTATCATGGTGCTAATACAAACAATAGCAAAAATTTCTAAGACTATTCAATTCTAAACAATTCTACTCATTTATGGATCATTATCACCTCTCTATGTCAACATTCATACTTAATTTGTTAGTTATCCATTGTATCTCACTTTCTACCAGCCATTACCATGCTCGAGAGGCTACCAACCGAGTGGACTCAACCACGAACAATAGTATATGCCATATGATAAACCATGCAAAGAGCTCTCTTGAATGAATAAGTAGATAGTTATGGTAGATGCCTTTTGCTAAACTATTCTAATTGGTTCATTAAAGTTCTTCTGATCTTTATGAGTTTTCAGCTTCAATTACACTACATGCCATAACTAATTGGAATGGGAGAAAATACTTGATTTAAACTAGGATGCCTATCGATAATAATCATATATTTGATAGAACGAACCTAAGATAATGAATTGAATCCAACATTCAAACAACAAAGGATATCATTGAGTGATAAAATCGGATCCCCATACTCTTACAACCTATGAAATTTCATCACATTACTCACTGTTTATATTCTAGTATTCAATCTTATACTCCGATTACTTAGATTTACTTCATCATATTAAATTATAATAGTTTAGTTTAGTAGCTAGACTTAATTAAATCAATTTAGACAATTCTCATTCGGAGCAGCCCTTGTACTTGCACACTTTACTATTACAAATTCCTTCACTTGTGAGGAAGTATAATTTGAACCATCAAGTTTTGGCATCGTTGCCAGAGAATTGATTTTAAATTAATTTGATTAATTGAGTTACAATTCTTTTATTTATTTTTCTTTGTTGTACTTTATTGTTTTTAGGATTTTTACTTGTATAACTTTCTTTTTTTTTGCAGAATTGTGAATGCAAGGAAGATGATCACTGAACCTAGTGCTACTTCCCTTGAACAATCAAATCAGCAAACTAGAAATAGAGACAGAGAGCATAAGTGAACAAGAAGAACATATGGCTAAAAACATTAACACTAGGGTCGCTCAACAAGCTTTGCAGCTTATGAAGGAGTTTGCACGCCCTGTTGTGGGAATATTGCCTTCATGCATTATTTTGAATGACAATACTAAGAACTATGAGTTGAAACATATACCCTTCAATATGCTTCCTTCTTTTCATGGTGTAGCTACAAAGAATCATTTGACTTTTATGCATGATTTTTATTCAACCATTCAAACTTTTCCTTTACAGGAACTCACTAAGGATCAACTACATATGAGATGTTTCCCATACACCTTGAAGGATGCAGGTAAAACTTGGTTCATGTCATTGGTTCCTAGGTCACTAATCTACTAGCTTCCATGCATAACCGCAGCAATTTTCTAGCAAAGATGAGCACAACTCAATGTTTAGAAGAATGGGTTTCAAAGCTTGGGTGTGGGGAAGAAGAAGGAATGAATGAAATGAAAAAAAATAAATGAAGAACGGCTTAAGAAAACACTAACCTAACTATACCGATGGCACTCCAGTGCCGAATTTGGGCTTCATGGCACCAGATCTACTGGCCACCTCCTTTCCCCTTTTTTGAAGTGGTGTCGCGGCACTAGATCTTGTTGCCCAATTTTTCTTTTGCATTTCACCATTTTATTTGATCCCTTTTCTTTCTACCCCTATCCATAACATTTCCCACATTTAAGTGACATAAATTGCATAAAAATTATGCCAAAATTTATGAAGAATCGTCTCATATAACCATCTACATATGTTCTAACTTGCACAATTACATTTCACTTATATGAAATTCATACATACTTAAATTATTTCATTTCAAAACAAATTTATTCCCCTCAATTCATAAGTAAAATTATACTAGAGACAATTATAGTGTTTCCAAACACATATTTACCCAAAAATCAAGTCCCTGGGTGTTACAAGTTCCAATGATATGTAATGCCATCATGATTCAGTTTCAATCTACACAGCTATGGGTGTGGGTGTGTTTTAGAGATTATATTAGAAATTTATAGTATTGTGTATGATCAAATGTATGTCAGGTGTAGATCATAATATTTCAATGTAGACTTTGACGGATTTTTGGTAGAATGTTTCCCTTGAAAATTGAAAAATTATAAGAAAATGGTAAAACTCATAGGACCCAAGGCAGGGCATTACATTACTAAATCAGATAATGAGAATGCACTTCATTTAGGGAAGCCCTCAAACTTAAACTTCTTCCATTATTTCACATTGAGGATAATGTTTTGTTTAAGTTGAGGGGTATTTAGGGAGTTACATTCAGATTTCCATTTGGTTTTGGGTAAATTTTTTTTTTTAATCTAGGTATAATTTTTTTATTGAGCTTCACTTTCTAATGACTTAGCTAAGGAAATCAAAGAACAATTGTGCTAACATGTTGAAACTAAATAGGTTTCATTCTCTCTTAATAGTCAATAACTTATGCTAAGTTTTTATTGCCATTACACATAATTTAAAAGGAAGGATGGATGTTATCTTGTAATTTTTTGTCATAAGTCCTTTTTCATGATTGATGCAAATTTCATTGAGAACATTATGTTATGATCATGTGAAGTGTATGTGGATTAGTTGATGTTGTTGTAAATTCAGTGATATCATTCTAGAACTTATTTGATTATCCCTTAAGGCAAAATCTTAAACAACATGTTTACTTAGAAATGATTTAGGCATTCTTTGATCAGTTTAAGCCTGTCAAGCTAACCTAGTATATAATACACTATCATTAGTGTCCCCATTGAGCCTCAATGAAGGAATGACATATGCAAAGTATAAGAAAGATCACCATTTAATTTTTCTTTCTTTTGCCTCATCATCTAAACCTTTTTAGCTTGAAAAACCATGATTGACCTATTAAGAGACATAGTCTATGCACACGGTTGCAGAGAGGTACAAGAGTACAAAAGAAGATAAGTTTGGGGATATCAGAAAGAAGAATGACAAAGGAAAAGAAAAGGGATAAAAAGGAAAGGAATTAGTAAGAATTCATCCTTTAATTGGGAGGATCACATCTTTATGAACTCAATAGAAAACAAGTTTAGGGGTGTGATAGTAATACAACCCATAATTGAGGGGGATCACATTCTAATGAACTTGATAGAAAATAAGTTTAGGGATGTGATAATAATACAACCCATAAAATAGATAGAACCTCAAACAAAAAGTTAAAAGAGTGAATATTCTTTTGCAATTCAGTTATGATCTCTTACTTTATTGATCCTTACTTATTTTCTTTGTTAGCCAAACCCAAGGCCCATTACAAGCTTAACAAAGACATATTGATCCAAGTAAACTGAGTTAACTACATTAGTGGAGAAGGATTATGAAAACCAAGCTTATGGGGTATTTGGTGAAGATCATTAGAATCATTGGTTTGCATATTGTTCACTAAAAAGCATGCATATAGCATAAGATTGACACGACACACTCACATTTTAACTTCATGAAATAATTAATAAAGCATGAGTTTCATGAGATTAATCAGCATCTTAAATGATTTGTAATTATGTGTACATGAGTAATTTGTCTGGCATGTTACTGATTGTTTGAGAGAGATTTTCCTAACTGATTCATTAGTTTAGAATGCTATTTTGCTCTAGGATGATCAAAATCTAAGTTTAGGATATTTTACAAGCTCATAATATATCATATTTTTATATCTAAATTTGCACATTTTGAATCCTTTTTTGACATGATTTTAGTGGTTAATAATCACATTTGAATAAATATTGCACTTAATAGAGGTTGTTTTTATTTTAGATGTAAAAATCTACAAAAACAAGCTGAAAATTTCAAAAGGTGTTATTTTTAGGCAAATTCTGGTACTAATGGAGTTAGATTCAGAAAATGCATTTTAAATTAAATCTACCAAATATACATTTCCATGTCTCTTTCCAAGTACTGCAACTGAATTTGAACTATCTAATATTGAACAAGTATGAGATTCAAACACAACTTTGTAACCATTATCATGGAATTGATTTACACTCAAAAGATTATGTTTTAATCATTCTACTAGTAAAATATTTGAAATTGTAATAGAGGGAGGTTGGTCAATTTTACTAATTCCAACTACTCTACCTTTTCCAATATCCCCAAAGGTAATTGTTCATCCATTTTTAGCTTTAAGTTCTATGAATAACTCCCTTTCTCCTATCATGTGTCTTGAGCAACTACTATTAATGTACCACTTGTTATTCTCTGTGGCTCTCAAACACACCTATAGTAATGAAATGGATTTATTAATGAAGAAGTCTATGTAGAACAACAAGTGATATCAAAGCCCTCTATGGTATGAAAGATCCTCATAATCCAGATCATGTATTCAAACTTAAGAAAGCCCTCTATGGTTTAAAATAGGCTCCTAGAGCCTAGAATGAAAGGTCAAGCAAATTTCTCATTGAGAAAGGTTTTTCAAGATGCAAAGTTGATACTACTCTCTTCATTAAGCATGTAAAAAAAGATATTCTCATAGTTCAAGTTTATGTTGATGATATAATCTTTGGTACAGCTAATGAAAACTTTGCAAAGAACTTTCCAAGACAATGCAAGGAGAATATGAAATGAGCTTGATGGGTGAATTCAACTTCTTCTTAGGACTGCAAATTAAGAAAATGGAAGAAGGAATCTTCATTCACCAAGCTAAATACACAAAAGAACTGCTAAAGAAATTCAGCATTGAAGATGAAAAAAGTATGGAATGCCAATGAGTACATCAGTAAAATAGATAAAGATGAAAAAGGTAAGTCTATTTACCAAAAACTTTATAGAAGTATGATAGGATTTCTACTATATTTAACTGCTAGTAGACTTGACATAATGTTTAGTGTATGGAAGTGTGCTAGATTCCAATCACAACCAAAAGAGTCACATCTTATTGCTGTAAAAAGAATATTTAGATATCTTTTGAATACACCTAATCTTGGATTATAGTATCTGAAAGGTTTAGATTTTAATTTAATAGGTTACTCAGATGTAGATTTTATTGGATATAAAATAGATAGAAAGAGTACCTTAGGATCTTGCTAATTTCTAGGAAGCATGATTATCTCATGGTTCTCTAAGAAACAAACATCAGTTGCATTATCAACTACTGAGGCTGAATATGTAGCAACAGGTAGTTGCTATGCACAAATCTTATGGATGAAACAGCAATTAAAAGATTTTGGCCTTAATTTAGTTGGTATATCTATCAGATGTGACAACACTAGTGTTATAAATTTGACCAAGAATCTAGTGTTACATTCTAGAACTAAGTATATAGAAATCAGGCATCATTCTATTAGGGACCATGTTTAAAACGATGACATTTGCTTAAAATTTGTCCCAACAAAAAATCAGCTAGTAGATATTTTTACAAAACTACTACTAGAAAAAAGATTTAACATGATAAGAAAAGAACTAGGCATTCTAGATCCTAATGCATAAAATACTTAATTTAATAAATAAATTATTCATTTAATATTCTCATCTATGCATAACATAAAATGAAATACAGTGTAACCATTCATTTTCCAAGAAAAGCATTAATACATAGTTAATTATCTATCTTGGTAATGATTCTTAAATAAACATGAGTTAATAATTAATATATAAAACTTAAAATACAAAACTCTAAAAATCCGTTTTATAAAGTTTCAGAGTTAAGTCAATCTTTATACTTCATAGTCTCCAAAGCGCACTTCAAAGCCTCCGAAGGACAAAACAAAAGCCTTTGAAGCTCTCAAAAATATCATTTTGGAACATCCGACGATCGGTACAAGCCTCTGAAGTAATGTTTCAGAATATCCAAAACTGCAAATCGAATCGTTGCCTCCAAAGGATATCTTTCAGAGCATCCAAAATCAAAATACATTAGTGTTTCAAAGAATATTTAAATCAAATGACCAAATCCAAAAGCACTCAATTCATTCAAGTGATTGAACCCTCTAGGAAAACCTAAACATTTATTCTGCGAACTCTCAAAACCCCTTATTCAGAGAAGACTCCCCATCTTCTCGCTCCTTTTAAAACTCTATCTCAACTCCCTCTATCACCCTTCCTGCCTTCTCCAACATTTCTCCCAGAAATCTCATTTCCTTTCCAAAGCCTAGAATTCTCTATTGAAATGGCAAGAACAAAAGGAGCAGAAAGTAAAAGAAAAGAAAGAGATGATTCTCCATACAGAAGAGGAACCAAGAGGGCAAGACAAGACCTTAATACACTTAAGGTAATCTTTTTGAATAGTTCATCTGACTACTCTAGATTTGCAAAAAGATATAAAGATAGGAGAATAATAAAAGGAAAAATATTCAATTTTGAAGCCTTTGGTATGCAATTAGAAGTGTCTGAATAGTTGAAATACTAAGGTTGGAATGCATATGTGAGTTATAGAGATAGTCTATATCCTAGACTTGTAAGAGCACTAATCTATAATCTCAATACTAAGACAAAAAAATCATGGATAGCAGAAACAAAAATTGAACTATCCATAGAGAGTTTAAGAAATTATTTCAATCTCTCTAAAGAAGAAGAAGAGATTATGTGGCCTTCTAGAGCAATACTATTCTCAGATTTAGCAAAAACCCAGATAGATGAAAAGGAAAATTATCTGCATGCTAGTCATTTGAATGCAAATCTCAAGCTAGCATGTCTTATTTTTATGAACAATGTGTATGCTAGAGGAGCTACTAGTGATGTATCTGAGAAAGATGCTAGAATTATATGGGCATTGAAGAATAAAATAAAACTGAATCTAACTAAACTGATGGTAGATCACATTCACTTGATTAAGAGCACCACAAGGTTTCCCTTACCTTATGGAATGGCTTTGACCAAGCTAAGGAGTAGATTTCTCAAATGAAAATGAAGAGCTTCCAAGAAATATAGACATGTTGGATGAAAAATCTCTAAAACGAATGGGTTTTAAGTCAACTATACAAGGTTGGATCACTAAAAAATTAACAAGAGCAACTCAATTAAAGGGATCCAAACCAAAAGAAAGACTAGAAAGAGGAGATGTCACAGAACAAGTTAATGATCCAAAGCAATAACTCTCCTCTAATAAAGAAGAAAAAATAATAGAAAGACAAGAGTTCTTGAATCGAACAATAGAAGCAAGAGAAGAGTTCTACCTCAAAGAAGATGAATCAGAAGCTGAGAGAATATAAGAAGTCATAAGAGAGGAACAAAGAACTATCATAGAAGATGTAATGGAAGAAACTTTGAGAGAAAATGTATTTGAAGAAATAGCAGTAACAATCATGCCACCACAAACTCTTATAAGATCCCCTTCACCCATTAGACACACTCATACTCATGAACCATCCATCTCATCAATTTTAACTACATAACCTATCTCAAAGGACCTAGAGGACAGAATTACAATGATTGAATACTACATGTCCACTCTAGCTCTCTAAATGAATAGGATAGATCATAATCTTTCCACTGCCATGTCATCTATGATCCTGAGAATGATAAAATTGACTAGAGACTTAATTCTCTACTAGCTCTAGCAGAATCATTTAGAGGTCAAGCCTATCATCCTCACTTCTCACCACCTCATCTTAATTTCTCTCCACCTCCAAATCACTTTCCATCACCTCCACATCACTTCTCTCCAGTCAGAACCAACTCCCTAATCACAGTAATGTGTTCACTCCCCCCTCATCCATCCTCTCTTGCAGATCAAGAGGTTGCTCAACCTGAGAGTGAACCTACTAAAACTGCATCTTCAACTTTCCTCAGTTCCAACTTTTGATGTAAATCCATGTAGAGCAATTATTAGATACGGTAAATACTTCATAGTCCCAATTCATAGAATTAATTTTCTTCCCCCAAGACCAACAATATGGCTAGAATGGATCTAGCTCGATCTCATTCGATCAAGAGAAGTAATCCTTGAATGGATTGTGGACTTTCCACCAAAATGAAACACACCCTCAATTCATCCAAAGTAGAGAAAACCTCCCACTCCTCTAAAACTCCACCATGAAGTCCTTCACTCTCTTCTCTAATGGTTGTTAATAATCTTGATATTCTTATCCATGTATTCAATCCAATTAGGATGACTTTTTCTGAGTTTGAGAATAAATCCAAAATCAATTCTGAAGGTGCTAGAATGTTTATCTCTTAGTCTCTTATTCTATACCCTCAAGAATTTCCATTCTCAGAACTTGAGGATCCTAACATTCTATATAGGATTCAACTTCTCCCAAATCCTCCATTGACTCCTAAGGGCCACAAAATTGAAATTCATGATAGAGAGTCAATTATTCAAAATTACTCTGAAAAACTTCTTCAGAGGATTTCAATGTCAAAAACCTCTTAGAAATGAGTTTCCATCTCCCTTAGATCCTCATAAACTCTTTATTCTCACTAAGGAATAATTCACTTTCTACAACAATGCTAACCTAAAGGCCATTGCTAACAATCTCCCTCTCCCATATCCTTAGCTTTTAGATCCTTCTATCCAAGACAGGATAATGCAAACACAGCCTCAACCATCTTCCTCAAATGAACCTATTCCACCCTCTTCTTCCAAAGCCAAAAATTCCAAAAAACCACCTTCATCCACTACCAAAACCCCTGCTATCCCAAAACCACCTTCTGTCCCAAAACCATCACCTTCTTCTCCTTCAACTCAGCCATCCAGTTCCAAACCTAAAAGGACTTCAAGAATTTCACCTCTCAAAGAACACAAAAAGGCTCCTCTTGAAAGAATAACTTTGTACTATCAAGAGTATACAACTAGGATGAATGCAAACACAGAAAATCTCTTGAAAGGGCTTCCTACAGTCTTTCCTAAACTGCTAGATCCAAACTTTCAAGAAAGAATTGATTTTATCTAGGTATCAAGCTATGGAACTACAAATTATACACATGAACCTCCTGTAGTAGTTCCAAAGGATCCATTTTTCAAACCATCTCCTCCAACAAAAAGACCTAGAATATCCA
Organism: Pouteria campechiana; assembly: GCA_036873735.1. NCBI lineage: Eukaryota > Viridiplantae > Streptophyta > Magnoliopsida > Ericales > Sapotaceae > Pouteria > Pouteria campechiana. The sequence continues at coordinate 8,057 of JAYJMB010039511.1, read as the reverse complement.
AGCCCTCTGCTACACCATCATCCTTTCAACTCAAGCCACCTCTTCCACCTCTCAAAGATATCTTTCTCAAGACCTACCAAAGAAAACCCAAAGCACCAAAATAATACTACTGCCATTTACATTTTTTTTCTCCGATGTAACTTTTGATTGAACATTTTAGTAATTTCTCTGATATATATACATTGTATCTAAATTTTTTTTATCAATGACGAGTTCAATATATATGCATTTTTTCCAATGATACTACTTATTTTCACCTTTTTGATTATGAAAAAAAGGGGAGAAAATAGCATGTATAAATTGATACGAATGAAAATTTCTATTCTAAGAAATATAGTTATAATAATGTGTATCAATTCAGGGGGAGCTGCATAAAATTAGTCAATAGAAATTTTATTAAAATATCTACAAATTTAGTTGTTTTAGGTTTATTGTTAGATAGGTTTTGAAAGATATATCACTCACTGTTTTGTCATCATCAAAAAGGGGGAGAATGTTGAATATACTATCTAGCTTGATTTTGATGATGAACATTTTTAACCAAGTATGTTTTGACGATAAGCAAAGACATGAGTGAAACGTTAAGGTATTAACAAGTTACTCTCAAGTATGTTGTAGAAATATTAATTCATACTCAACTTGAGTAACCTTCATATTGATAAAAGGAAGAAACAAAGTAAATGCTCTTTAAAAATAAGTATAAAAATTTCATATATACTTAAAATAAGAAAACAAAAATATTAAAGTCTTGAAGATATGCTTCAAAGCCAGTAGAAACATCTTTGGAGTCATCTCAATGTGTTTCAGAGTAAACAGATAATGCTTTGGAATCGTCATAGCGAACTTTAGAGTAAATAGACAAAGCTTCAGAGTCATCATGATATGGTTCAGAGATAACCAAAGCAACCATCGAAGTCTTCACAGCATGCTTCGGAGCTAATTGAAAAGCTTCAGAGTTTTTACAGCGTGCTTTGGAGTTGTCACAAGCACACTTCTGAGTCAACAGGAAAGCTTTAGATTCATCATAGTAAGCTTCAGATGCATTACAATATGCTTTAGAGTCATCATGAAAGCTTCGAAGTTGTCATAGTAAACTTCAAAATCAATAAGAGACATTTCAAAGCTTATAAGAAAGCTTCGAAGTTATGAATATGTACTTCGGAGTTAATCAGTTACATTTTAGAGTTATTCAAGCATGCTTCAGAATTTATCAGACCAGCTTTGGAGTCCTCAAAACCTTACTTCGGAGTTAGTAAGCAAGCTTTGGAGTCATCGAACAATACTTCAGAATTCACCATTTTGAAGCATTAAAAGTTTCAAAATTTTGAACTTCTCTCTGCAAAGGTCTATGGCAATTAACAAAGGCTTACTAACATTTTAGAAAATTTGAAGTAAACTAATCAAAGCATCTAAAATCATTCAAGACATCATCTATTCACTTGTCACTTTGGAGTAACTAAAGAAGTAACTTTGGAGCACCCGATAAGAATGTGAACGTTAAGAAAAGTCAGCAACAAAGTTGCAGATCGATGCCAAATTGATGCAAAGTCAGACATCAGATAAAGTGTATGGTGAAAAAAAATACTTTCAAACATTTGAAAATCTGCCAATGACAGCAATGGAAAAATCTCCCTCAGCTTGTAAATGAGGGATTCATATGCAAAAGAAAAAACTACTGATCATATTGAATACAATGAGAAAACACAAGAAGAAAAAGCTTTTGAGCATTTAAAATCTTCCTTCATGGTTCAACTCCAATGGCTACAACTTTGTTAGAGCTCTCAAAGTCTGAATCACTTCTTAATTAAAGAGTTTGAATCTTTTACTTTTATTGCTTATTCATTTACTTAAAGTTCAAAATTTTATATGCAAGTCTACCTAAGTAAGAGACGTTTAATATATACAACTTGTTTTAGTATTTGGTTACACAAGCAGAGTGGTTGGTGTTTATATATTGAGATAAGCAAGTAGGAAACTTGCTGAAAGGGTACAAGTTGGGTGGTGAGCTTGTTGGAAAACCAAAGTATATTTGATTTAGGTTGATCAAGGTATTAGTGAACTTGAGATCAGTAGAGGAGAATAACTCGGATAAGTGGACTAGGAACCCAGGAAGGGCCAAACTTCTATAAAAATCTTGTGCTGTGTGTTATATAATTTATTCTATTTATTCATTCAGCACTTGGATCATTTGATTTAACTGACAGTTTTAAAAGCTCAATACACCCCCCCCCTCCTCTTGAGCTACCATTGTCCAAGGGAACAACAAAGACAAATCAAATTCATGATATAAAACTAAGACAAGAAAAAGAATCCTAGAGACAATTAGGAAGGAGGAAAAAAAAGTCTTATCTAAAGAATTAGCATATTTTTAGGATAAGTATGCCAAGGAGGCAAATAATTCATTAAAAACTTTAAAATGCTATGTGATCATGAGATAATATAAGAATGATTAATTATGCTCTAACTAATTGAAAACTCATATCTAATTCATTAAAATGAAAATGTTTGATCTAGCCTATGGACATTTGAAGCTTTCAATGAACTCAATTCTCATCTTCATGATATAATTCATAATTGTTCTAGTTCAAAGAATTCAATGTTACCTATGATTAGAGTTGAGTGTTTTTCTTAGTTTGTTGATGTTAAAAAGGATTTTCTTTAGTTCTTGATAAACTAACTTAATGTAGATGAAAATTAGCAAAATCTTGATGATGCATGAAACTTAGGAGGAGAAAACCTTCACATAAGAAGTAAATAATCTTAGGAATGAATGATCTATTTAGAATAATGAAGTGTGTATTATTTTTCTGAACTGTCAAGATTTTCAAAAGCATACTACTCTTTGTTAAAAGAGAAATTGCACTTATCAAATTGCTGCATAAAGTTCATATTTGCTTGAATCTACTAATGAAGAAAAGTATAAGAATTCTCTAAGTGTATGCAGGAAAAGCTTAAAATGAGCACATGGAATTATCTAAGTGTATGCAAGAAGAACAAATGAAAAATCAAGATTATGTTCTTATTCTACAACTTTAAGTTGAGAAAGAAAAAGATCAATAAGTGTTGAATGAAAAATCAAGATTGTGGTGGGTTAGATAAAATCCATGACAAGGAAATCCAAATGGAAGGCTCACCAGATAGTTTTATAGCCTCTATTTAGATAGGCATTTAGAAAAGCAAAAAAATGAAATGGGTTCAAGAAGATGTAACCAAAATGGTAGATGCACCAAAACAGAAGCGTGCTTACAAATGGAGATGCTTTTGTTTTAATTGCACATAGGCCAACCTTAAGCTACACTCAATTGCGGATCGCAAAAAATAGCAACATCCATATTAGCATAATCAGGATTTTTAAACCAAGTTGGACAGTTAAAATTGGGTGGTCATGAGGAAAGAGATACGAGTTCAATAAATGTCCTGCTAAACGTTATTTGCACAACTGAACCATCAAAATTTTGTGTGATTAGAACATTATTTTTATTCGTTCAAATGGAATTGATTTACACACTAGCCAGTTGGATTCCAATTCACACAGACAAAACTACTCTCTAAAGGCATGCAGATGGGTGAACATTACCCGCTAGACACCATCCTTGCCCTCATAGTTAGGGATTTTTTACACTTGTGCAGTTAGAAATGATTTATCTAGTGGGGATTGTTGTTATCCATGCAAATGGAATGCCTTTGAAGAGTGACGTGGCCGGGCAAATGGGATTCCTTTCCACCTGCATAATCAAGATTTTCTTTTTTACAATGATGTGGCTGTGCAAATGGAACTTCTCTAACCATGCAAGGTTTTGCCTGTGTGGATAGATTCATGGCTACATTCAATTCTGTAGAATAACTGTGCAAATGGAAGAACCAATTTGCACAAAAAGGTGAACTCTGGAAATGATGCAATCTCTCACCTGCACAACCATCGTTGAACATGCAGCCATGGCTTTTGGTGAGATGTGACTTGTGCAAAATGTTTCATCTATGCAATAAAATGATGTAACCCATGTGAGTTTTCATGGGGAGAATGTTGATAAATTAGAACCATGTAAACCAACGGACAACGTAGACAACAATAGAGAATGCTATGTCTAGGAGGGAATTCGTCCACTTTGTTGCTGAAGATATGAATGAAACAACACATTCTGAATGGCTTAGATTGTTAAGTTGTATTTTAATTGGTGAAGATATGTGTCACTAAAATACAATTGTTGTCTATTTTGGTCAAGGGATGAGCTAACAGAATTGAGCGTTCCACCTAAATGACATAATTAGAGACAAAGTTCCCATGAATTGGAGCTAGGAGACATTGCTGAAAGAGTGAAGAAGATCAAATGATGTTGGATAAATTTCCACAACATGTCCACATCAATTTGACTTTAGAAACCAAGATTTTAATAAAAGTGTTGCAAAGGTGGCACTTACATGATTACCACCCATGTGGAAGTAGAAATCGCCGAAGTCATGTGAGCTGAAATAGCATGACCAGAAAAGTCCCATAGAAATGAAATTGTTACCAATGATGTAAACAGGCCATCATGTCTAGAATTTCCAAACAATGCAGATGGGATAGTGTGCATGCTGATAATTTTAGCACGCAAGATGATTTTTATCTTATGGTGATGATGAAAATGCACAACAAATCAATCCCTCTTTACACACGTAACTAATGAAATAATGTGGCTAAGAAGCAATGATGGGCATCCAAGTTGGCAATTTGGTGATTGAAACCTTCGAAACATTTAAACTACATAATTGAAATCAATCGAAATTGATAGCACAATATTGGCCCCATGTAGGAGCCCATTGGTGAAGCTAGCCTCATTTTCAAGAATATCCCTATTGGTGAAGCTAGGCTCAAAATGCCCCTATTGGTGAAATTGAGCTCATTCCCAAGAATGCCTCCATTGGTGAAGCTAGGCATTCCCAAAATGCCCCCATTGGTCAAGCTTGGCTCATTTCCAAGAATGCCCCCATTGGTGAAGTTGCGTATTCTCAAAATACGTCCATTGGTAGAGCTGGACTCATTTCCAAGAATTCTCGCATTGGTGAAGTTGGGCATTCCCAAAATGTCCCCAATGGTGAAACTAGGCTCATTTCAAAGATTGCCCCAATTAATGAAGCTGGGCATTCCCATAATGCCCCCACTGGTAAAGAGGACATTCCTAAAGTATCCCTGGAGGTGCAACTGACTCTTAGCATATAAATACCCCCTTCCCATGTCTCTTATGGGATATAATTTCTTCTGGACTAGAGCTTTGAGGATTCTTCAAGAGGTAGGTGCCTCCCATGACACTAGTAGCCTTTGGCCACTTATAATTTTTCTTAGTGCCTAAGGGCACTCTGCCATGGCCCCACCATGGAACACATGTGGGTCCCACCCATGTTGTGGTAATGGTGGGTCCCACATGACTAATGGACAATAGGATAACGTTGGATTAGATGTTTAAGATGCATTAAAACTCATTTGAGCACTAATTAGATGCCATGGAAACAATTCATGAAATCAGGGAGATGACGATATTGTCTTAAATTAATCAAGAACTATCATTAGCACTAATTATTATCATTAGTATGAATCATGATTAGGCTTAATTAACTCAAAGCGTAATTAGGCTTAATTCATGCAACCTGACTCTAGGATCTCTCATAGGTTAAGAGTAGAGATCGCCTACTTTTAGTTTTCTACGGGATATTGGAACACGCCACTCATTCAACTACTCAAAAGCCAAAGTCTAAGATTAAGTCACTGAGTTATGACTTACCGAGTCAAATCTTAGCAAACATGACTCACTAAAACACTCAAAAGCCTAGGTCTAGGATTGAATCACTAAGTTATGTCTCAACGAGTCAAATTTAGCAAACACTACTCAACAAATCACTCAAAAGCTTAAGTATAGGACTGAGTCACAGAGTCATGACCCACCGAGTCATTGGGTCATGACTCATCGAGTTAAACCTTAGGAAACACCACTCACCAAATAACTCAAAAGCCTAGGCTGGGACCGAGTTACTAAGTTACAATTCACTGAATTACTGACTCATGACACACCGAGTCAAACCTTAGCAAAATAATTTCAAATCAGCCAAACCCAATTTATCTGGCCCACTCTTCCTAAACTTCTCATGGTCAATTTAAGAAAACTAATCAAAACTCGGTCAACCTTTCCCACTCTTCCTAAGCTTATCATGGGCAATGTGAGAAAGCTGAGCTAAACCTAGGTTACGTGTTATCTTTTTTATCTCTTTCATGTCTAAATATAATAGAGATCACTTGGTCATGACTCCTTTTAGGATATGCAAATTGGGTCAAACATCACCTATTCTTCTTAATCTCTTTTAGGTCTAAGCACAATAGACATCACCCAATCTTGAGTCCTTCCAGTATATGTCAATTGGGTCATAAACCACCTATTGTTTCTATGGTTTGTTATAGTTTAAATAATAGAAACCACCCATTCTTGATTCCATCCAAGACATACCAATTGAATTAAAGCACCAATTTTTTAGATTTACCAGTGTCTAGAAATTCAGTCTAGAGTCATGTTATCCTATCTGCCCATTGGCTTGAAGCAATCTTCTAAATATCAAGCCATTGTAATGTGCTAAGCGATCCTAAAGACAACGTACATTTATTTGAGAGTGTGTGTTTAATTTTTGGATCTCTAAAATGCATTGTACTTTTCTTTTTAATCAAGAGTTTTCTTCCTTTGGAGATGTAATTAGGACCACTTGTGATCTAGGATGTGAATATGCAATTTTTTGATGTATACATAGCAAATGTAATTAATTAAGGACATCAATAAAAATTAAAATTATTTAATCCAATCCAAATGATAAATCTTTTTATTCCATTTTGTTTTCCTCTTTTTTGTACTTGTTACAAAAATGGTGAACTCGATGTGAAGTGTCCCACCCTTTATGTTTAAGGAAAAGTAATGTCAATGCATTTTAGAGACTTATTTTTTATGGAACTAAGTTTTTCTTTTGCTTTTTGCAGATCTTTAGCCATTTCTATATTCACTCTTTCTATTTTCCTAAGTTCAAATCCAATGGCATCTTATTTGGCATTCAGTTTTTTACCAGGTGGTGGCTTTGCCATCTACTACCCCCGGAACATCAACAAAAGTGTCCCTCACTCCATCATCATGCTGCCAACTGGCTAGGCACCAGTTGTTTACAAGAGGGAGTCGGCTCCGATTTCTCCCTCATCAAAGGCTACTCTAGCAGTTTTCAAGACTTCCCTAGCAACACCAAAAGCAGCTTCTGGTGTTCCAATCTCTTCCAACAACAAGGTTGAGAAGAAGCATAAGAAGAATATGAGGCAGGGGAGAAAAATTAATTCCCCTCATATATCTAGAATTTTTTAAGACAAACTTGTCTTTAACACCATTTTAGACTCCTTTAGGAACAAGAGTGCTCAAGTTTCTATTCCCATAAAGAAGAAGAAGGTCATAGCTCTTGACCTCCACAAATCCATAAACGGGAGGTGCACACGAGCTTCAACTCAAAGCCTGTTGGCCCCTTTAGGAGGGATGCATTGAGCAAGGCTCCCAAAGGCTATGCTTAGCCAACGAAAAGAATTGGAAGGATGCTGATGAGAAGAAACAAGTCTAAGAAGAGGTCAACCCATAGGTTGACCATTCAGGAAAAGAAGGATGGTTGTAAGCTGCCTTCCAGAAAGTACACTATGGCGAGGAGGAAACCATCTCCATCTGTTTATTAGGGACAAGAAAATGAGGAAGAAATAATACAAATGGAATAACGTGACCGAAATTGTTCGCCTTTGGAATGAACCAAATAATTTCCATTATTATTGATTTTCCTCAATTGATTACACTTGTCATGCACATCAGAAAAAAATTGTGTGTTCACATCCCAGACCACAAGTGGTTCTAAGTACATCTCCATAATGGAGAATACCCTTGATTAAAAGGAAAAAGTACAATGCATCTTAGAAAATCCAAAATAAATCACACGCTTTCCCTCAAAATAAATGTGTGCTATCTTTGGGATCGCCGAGCACATTGCGATGACTTGATATTTAGGAGACCGCCTCAAGT
>JAYJMB010039500.1:0-32877 GCA_036873735.1 Pouteria campechiana | reverse complement strand
TAGGAATCAAATAGGTGCAAAAGATGAAGTATTAGGAGAATAAAATATGACATTTTGCATTCTCATCATAAATGTTAAATAAATTACTTCAGAAGTATGTCAGAAGTAATTCAGAATCTTTGAACTTCACTTAGAATTAATCAGAAGTAACTCAGAAAATCCAATAATATATTCAAAATTTTACAGAAGCAACATAGAAGTTCTGTTAAAACCTCAAAACTGTTTTTACTCATCACCGAAGTTCTGTAATACTCCCATAGAATTTCTGACTCATGGGCTTATTTGCCCCAGAACTTTTGTCCTTCAAAACCACGTCTACATACATTACTCAAAACTTCTGAGGTCATTAACATAGAAGTTTTGTTGAACTTCTATGCTACACAGAACTTCTGATACAATACATTAGAAGTTCCATCCCCTACAAAAACCCTAACTCTAGAAGCTCTACACTCCTATTTCAAAACTCTAAGCTCCTTCTCTAGAGAGGCGATTCAAAATCTCTCCATCATCTACATTCTCCCTCTATCAAACTGCTCCCATTTCAATTCATCCCAGAGATTTTCCACTCCTAGAATCTCTAAAATCCCTCTCCTTCATAACCCTAAGCCAAAAAATCCATCTACTATTACAAATGACAAGGACAAAGAGGGCCAGCAAGTGAACTAAAATGTCATCTTTAGATTCATAGATAAGGAGAAGAGAGATGACAGAAGAAGAAACTCTAAGAAAAAGAAGAAGAACAGAAGATTACATTCTAAAGGTAATCTTCAATAATAATTCTTCCGCTCATAGTAAGTTCATTAAGTATTTTGAAGGGAAAAAATTATGAAAGGAAGAGTATTTGATTTTGAAGCATTTGGAGAAAATGGCCTAAATCTAGAGATGACAAACTGGATTAAGTTCCAAGAATGGGAAAGTTTCATGAGTTTTAAGGACAAATTCTATACTAGAATGGTTCAAGTCTTAGTCGCCAACTTCAACTACAACACCAGGAAGTCATGGATTGGAAGGACTGAAATAGATCTATATTCAGAGAATATAAGAAATGCATTCAATATTGTTGAGATAGAACAACAAGAAATAGATTGGCTATCCGATAGAACAAAACTATTTTCATATTTGGCTGGAGTACAAATTAAGGAGAATGTGACTTATCTAATGTCATCCATCTAAATTTAGATCTCAAGCTGGCTCATTTATTAATTTTCAATAACATATATCCTAAGACAGGAGGTACTGATCAGATTTTTGAAAAAGAGACCAAGATCTTGTGGGAAATGAAGCACAAGAAGAGAATAGGTTTAGTTCAAATTATTGTTGATCAACTATACTTAGTAAAAACATCTACCAAGTATTATCTACCTTATGGGATGATTATGAGCAAATTTTTGAGAATAACTAATGTTGATCTCTCCAAAAAAGATGGAGAAGATTTCATGGTAAGAGAAGCTATAAATAGAGATACTCTAAAAAGAATTGGTTTCAAGTTGACTCCACAAGGCTAGATTTCCCAGAAGCCAAGAAAACAAGAACAAGTGAAAAAAATAAAAATTGGAGAAGAAAGAAGAGACAAGCAAGACACTATGGAAGCAACAAGAGAAGAAGCCACAGAAAGAAATGAGGGAGAAATAGAAATAGAGGATAGAGAAGAAAGCATAGCAACGATGCCCTTAAGACCTACCCAAACTCAACCTCCATTCCTCTACCCCAACACCAGACCTATTCAACTCCACAAAACCTTGATTCTATTCTTTCAACTCATCTATTATCCATCCTCATAAGAATAACTAATCTTGAAACACAAAATTCATCTCTCAACCATAAGATGTATTCAATTTGGGAATCACTAGCCCACAAGCTAGATGCACTGAGTACTCAAATTGAAGCTATCAAAACTCAACCTCAAATCCAACATTCACCATCCTATCCACTCTCTCCACAACATCATTACAAATCCCCTTCACCCATTTAGTTTACTACATATTCATCATCTTCCATCTCACATACACACACTCCAGTTCTAGAAATTGTCCAGCCTCAGGCTGAACAATCTGAAGCCATCATTCAAACTCCCCCCCACACACATAACCTTCTTCAATATTTCCAAAATTCATTTCCATTAAATCATTACCCAATTATCCAGAGGATTATCTTTTAAATCCAAATAGATTTATTATTAAATATGGAAAGTATCCCACTGAAGTACCACTTCTTATCTTTCATTTTCTTCCACAATATGTTGAATGGACTTTGATTGGTCTTAGTCGATCAGGAGAAATAATCCCCATGTGAATTGATGAAATTCCTTCGGAATGGAACACACCTTCAATTCATTGGCCATCTCCTTCAAAATCTCCTCCAAAATAAAAAGATGAAAACTATGATGTTCTTCTTCATATCTATCATCCAATCAAATTCACATATTCTGAATTCTCTGCTCAATTAGAAATCAATTCTTCTATTGCCAGAATGTTTCTATCTCAAAATCTTGTCATTCACCCTTGTACACTTCTATTTCCACAAACCATGGATCAGAATACTCTCTCTAGAATTATACCAATCCCTAATCCTCCTCTCACACTCATGGGTCATGAAATCAAAATTTCTCAGTTAGCATCTTTTCAAGATGCATATACTAAGAAACTTCTTCAGATGCTTCTAGCATCAAGGCCCCTTAGGACAATTTTTCCATCTCTCTCAGGAAAATTCAATAACATCTTCATAACTGAAGAAGAATCTCTATTCTATTCTGAAGCTAATTTGCAAGCTATTGCTGATAATCCACTTCCTTATTCTTAGCTTGCTGGTCCATCACTTCTTCACAAAATTTGCATGAATTATCCTAAAGCAACTCCTTTACCAAAACCAAAAACCTCACCACCTCCAAAACCAAAGACAACCCAAAAACCAAAAACCTCACTAGCCCCAAAACGAAAAACATCCAAAAATCCACCTTCTATTCCCATAAAACAAACTGCCCAGACAAAACTAAAAAGAAAACCTAGAATTCCACCTCCCGAAGTTCACAAAAAGGCTTCTCCTCCTTGACAAACTTATATTACGAGGAACACATGGTTAGAATGAATGCTAATACTGAAGCCATTCTTAAGAAGCAAGCTCCTCTTTTTCTTGAACTCTTAGATCCCACATTCAAAGACTGTATAAATATCATTTATGTTTCAACCTATAAAGATCCCTTTTTACCCCAAGAAGCACCCACTTACATTCCTAAAAATCCCACTTTTATTCCTCCTCTTCTTCTTCCAAGAATCAAGAAAGCTATTTCTAAACCCAAATCATTTCCCACACAATCTTCATCTTCCACAACAATAAATACTCCTTCAACACCTACTCTTTCTTTTGATAACCCCAATTTCTTCCCTCTAACCTACAAAGAAAATTAAGAAATTGACTGCTATATTTATAACTCATGTCTTCTTTTTTTGACTATAGTAATTTTTTATGATGCTACTTCATTGTCATATACTTATTCTGCTATATCTTAAGCTATAATGATGTATCTTTCTGTTCTAATTTATTCTAATCACTTTTGTTGTGTAATATAGCTATGTAATATTATTCTAATGTACAAAGCTCTATCTTTTAATGTAATGTCTTACTTTTTCCCTTTTACTTCATTCTTTTTTATTATGATAAAAAGAGGGAGAAAAATAAGAGAATGTCAGAGAAAAATAAGACAATGTCAGAAAAAAATAAGACAATGTTAGAAGAAAAATGAGAGGAGAAATAATTTCTTTAGTACATTCAAAGTGCATGTATTCAGGGGGAGCTTACCCATGTAGGGGGAGCCCCACTAAGAAGCATATTGGATACATTACTTATTCTGAAATTTTTATGAAAGGCTCATCCTTCAAATGTTTTGTTATCATCAAAAAGGGGGAGAATGTTGAGTCTAACCCTTTTACTAAGCTTGATTTTGATGATGAATGAGATTAAACAACTTAGTTTTGATGATGAACAAACAAATGAGTAAAGAATTAAGGTACTAATAATTTACTTTCCAAGTATTGTAGTATTAAATATCAAAATAAATTAAAGAAAGTAAACAATGGTTTTAATTATAAAATCATTAGAGTAATCCTTTAAAGAAATATATAAAAAGGAATGTTCAAATAAAAGGACATTCAAAAATCATGCAGATTTTAATCCGAGGCTTGGCATAAAAGTTAGAAGCTGAGAAGAAATCAAAGATCAAATCAAATTTTAATCAAACATTATGCAGAAGTGTTTTAGAACAATATCAGAATAAAATACGTAACTCAGAAGTACTCATAAGTTACCAGATGTAACTCAGAACTAGGCCAGAAGCATTTCACAACTGACTAAGAATCAAAATACAGCAATACTAAACATCAAAAGAAAAATAGAGGTTATCTTAGAAGTATAGAGGCTAGTCAGAAGTAAAACAAAAATAATATTCGTACACAGAAGATCTTTAGAGAAATAAACAGAAGCAACCCAAAAGACAAGTTAGTTGTTCAAAATATTGCTAGAAGAAAAGTAACACTACACAAAAGTATTATAGAACAAGGACATGGTGCACAGAAGCAATGCAGAAGCACTATCATATCACACAAAAGCAACCCAAAATATTAAAAAGCTACACAGTGTCAATCAAGAAGACACTTAAGTTATTGAGAACCATGCTAGAAGAATTCTTAGATTGTAAGAAGCAACATAGAAGCACCATTAAGAACACAAAAACAATGCAGAAGATTAACGCACTACTCAAAAGTAATACATCACTACATAAAAGAAATGTAGAACTATGTCAAACTGCACAGAAGCAATACAAAAGTCATGACACATTGTGCAGAATCAAGCCAGAAGTATGTTCAAGTAAGCATGATTAAATGAATCATGAAGTTATATAGAAGCAAAGCCTAAAACTTCATGGGCAAATCAAAGGCAACTCAAAAGTTCTTCAGAAGCCTAAGTTATGACCATTGAAGAATAAGACAGTGGAAAAAATTTGTGAAGAGGATACTGCCAAAAACATACTTATCACAGAAACTCTAAAAAACCACTTTAGAAGTTCTATTAAGGTAAGAATCAAAGCACAGAAGTTCTGAGGATGCCATTCAAAATTTTTGAACTCTAACAAGTTACAAAAGTCATTACCAATTCTTCCTAATTAATTTAAAAATTGTACCAAAGGTTGCAACGGCTAAAACATTTCAAATCCTATATGAAGAGAATTAAGACAACAATTAAAAATAACAGAGATTACACTAAAAAATCATTTTCTTAATTTAAGGAAGAACATTCACAACTTTCCATCATTCAAGTCCAGTTGCTACAATAATACCAAAGCATTCAAAAACTTTAAAATTCAGATTTGCATCAACTAAAAAAGGAGTTTGAATCTAATCTCATTGCTTACTTTGTTCTTTCAATTAAGCTTTAATTTTTGTACATGTTTGTCTAAGTAAGAGGCATTATTTTTGTACATTCCATTTGAAAAACAAAGAGTCAGTTGATAAACTCTATGAAACCAACAGTTTGTAAAAGTTTTTGGTTAGCTTTAAAAAACCTGTAAGTTAGTTGGTAAGCTTGGAAACTAACATGTATAAGTTAATTGGTAAGCTTGAAAACCAACGTGTAAAAGTTTTTGGTGAACTTGGAAAACCAGTAAGTTGTTGGTAAACCTGTAAAACCAACAAGTGTTATAGTGGAACCTAAGTATAGTAAAGAAAAGTGACTCAAAGAAGTGGAGTAAGAACCCAAGAAGGGCTGAAACACTATAAAAATTCTTTGTGTATGTGCTGCAAGTTATTATTTATTTTATTTTAAGCACATCTGAGCTACCATTTAGTTAGGGACCAACACCACTTACAACCTATTCATACTGGGATTACCAAACTAGAAATTAGCATTTCAACCCTACAATTTAAGGTAGACAAAATTGAGGAATCACTGCATCAAAAGTTATTAGCAATGATTTCCTTAATTGAGTCTGCACAAACTAAAACCCAACTAGCTCAATCATCAACCCAATCCTTTCCTTTTCAAACTCACCACAAAACACCTTCCTCCATCATATCATCTCACCCTTCATCCATACACTCACCATCCTAATCTTATACCAACATTCACTCTCCTTCCCAAACCAACCAACCTTCCAACCCTCCTACTAACATCATCAACTCAGAGAGCCAAATCTCTAATACCACCTCATCTCCCCATTTAAAACCCACCTTCCAAACCCAAACTCAACAACCAACCCAATCCCTTACCAAAATTCCTTACAAACCTCTCCTTAGACACCACTTCATTCCTACTGGTCCAAATGAATACCCGAACTGGTCTGACTCCTGGGATTCACAAGACATCCCAACAAAATTCATCCCTACTCTTCTTTCCACACCTCCTTCAAAGGAAAAAGAAGATAATGTTGATCTTCTTATCTGATTCTATAACCTAATAAGAATGACATATTCTAAATTCAGAGCTAGATCAGAGATAAACATTGCTATCTCTAACATGTTTCTTTTCCACAACATCACCATTTCTCCACAAGAGCTACCCTTTCCACAACTAATTGATCCCTAATCCATCCAAGAATCTAAATTCTTCCTAACCCTTCCCTCACTCCCAGCAGCTACACTCCTCAACCACTCCCTTATCTAAAAACATTTCTAGATGAATATTCTCACCACCTTCTTCAACTACTTCCTCCATTCATTCCCCCAAGAACTATTCTCCCCTCCCCTTCAAGACCTCACAATCTCATCCTCATGACTAAGGAAGAATTCTCTTCTTTCAAGCAAGCCAACCTACAAACCCTAACTAACCACCTTCTCCTTCAGTTACTTGAACTCACCAACCCTGACCTCTTCTACTCCATTAGAATTCAAATCAAGTTCTTTGAACCTGAACCAGACTAAGAACTCATCTCCCAACTTTAGCCTACACCTAAAATCAAGCCAACTCCTAGAAAGCCAAAATCCACACCCAAAACAAAAGCCCCTCCAAATCCAAACCAATTCCCAAAACCAAATTCCAGCTCCCATCAAAGCCTCACCCCAAGCCCTTCTCTTCCAACCTTCCACCCATCATCTTACACCATGAGGAATACCATGGTAAGATGTTTGCAAATTACCGAGCCTTCCTAGCCAAGGAACTTATTCCTTTACCAGAGTTGCAAGATCCTACCATTAAGGCAAGACTTTAACTCATCCTAGTTACAATCACTAGCTACACTCAAATAGAATCCCCTACTATAATTCCCATTTATCCTACCCCTTGCACTCCCTCCAAAACCAAATAGGTAATATCTAAGAAACCCAAAATAGCTAGACCAAAACCTCCCACACCACCCACTCCAACACCCACCCTGTCACGTCTCGCCTTCCGAGCTGTGACACTGGTCATTTGCCTTTATTTTCACCTTGACTTGTCCACTTTTAGGGTGGGGGTGCTCGAGTCCCATTTCAGGACACCTTTACATTTCATTATTCCCTTTCCTAATTTACAAATCTATGAAAAATTTGATAGAGTTTCCCCTAAAAATATCAAAATTCACAAGTGATACAAATGATTTATCAAATAAATTTCTAAACATCAATATTCACAATAAATTAAAATTTTAATAATTATAAATCAAATCATAATTAACTCACTAGGCCAATCTACCTACAGCTCAAAATCTGCATCACAACATGATGGCAATAACCTTACTTATTCCAATATACTTAATATGCACATTTTTCTACTATTATGACATGTCACTCTATTATAATATACATCAGTGACAATTTAATACAATTATACATCACTTGAGATATTTGAATACAATTATACCATGACCTATGAATTTTGAATACAAATCATTCTCTTATAACAATAAAATCTTCAACATTCACTCACCAATCCCAAGCCTTGGTTAGGAGATAATACTTGACCTGCCAACTAAAAATTTAAACAAGAAGGTGTGAATCTAGGCAACTTAGTAAGTAAGCACAAATAATAGAAGATACAAATTAATAATCAAGGACACCACATGTTCACATCAAAAAATATTTATAATTCTTTCTATTCCATTCAAAAATTCTTAATATTTCATATTTATAATTTTATCCACAATTCTATAAGATACAAAACCAATTTCTAAATGAAACTAGAGGATACACACTATTCTCAATAATCACTTAACCATATCCCAAGCAAAACCCTAAGTATTTTGATTCAAAGGATATGCGTTAGCCCTTACAATCATGTATCACAACCAAATAACTATTTATCTTAAACAAGTATGGGATATCAATTATCCCCAACCAAAACACACAAGTTCAGATTCAAACAAAGGGATAATCATTATCCCTAACCAATCATACATTCCAACAAAACAAGGGGGCACCTACTTAACTGTAAGATGAGTCATTCTAAAACTTCTTAATCTCTATATCTCATTTCCCAATCCATGATCAAAGGTCCTACATATAACATACACAATTCTAATATTATAACATGATCATGAATGGCATCTCAGCATTATACATAACATAATTCAATATCAGATCAGGTATTGATCATGCCTGCAATACATCGAGTTGGTGTATTATTCATAACCAACTACAGGCTACCATTAATTTAATCAATCCCAAACCTTTCTCATTAAACTATTTCATTAGATGGCTTAGAAGCATCACCCATCTATAGGTTACTCATCAACATGGGTTAGGGATGTCACTCCCAACTATACACCATGAAGCCATGATATAATCCACATTAATTTTACTTTAATAACATACTAATTGTGCTCTAATCCAATCATATCAAGCATAATCTCATTTTTACACCACTCACCATATCATTGTTCACAGTTAGAGAAAATGGATAATCTCAAATTAACAAGTCTAATTTATGCCAAATACATTAAAATCCTTCAATTAACAATTTTTCCTATCAATTTACATGAATTCATTGCAAATTCACCCCTAAGGTTACTGTTCATAGATAGGTTTTATAAAAAAATCCTAATTTTCTAAATTTAATTTATGCCTAAACATTATGCATCATATATTAATCGGTCTTCCTCATCAAATTAGCATATAAATTATGTAAAATCCTCAATTTTCACTCTTTAAAAAATGGTGTATAAACCCTAATAAGCAAAAACATGAAATTTAATGGAAAAAGAAGGTACTTACCATGATTTCCAATCTTCGCATCCATTTTCCACTCATTTCCTATTTTAAATCTTCACAATTTGACCATGGGTCATGTCCAAGAGGGTTCCCATCACCAAAGCACTCCTAAACAGTGAAAAAGTGGGAGTTTGATCCACAAACATGTGATTTTTAATGAAAATATAGAGATTTCCCAAGCTAAACCATAAGAAAAATGGACTCGGAATGGTGGGTTTTAAAGTAGTGATGAGCAGGGAATGGCAGGGGGAAAATGGAGAAAAAAAGGGGTTGAACCCCTTCTAAAAATCATAACTTTTTAGTGCTCTAGTGCACCATAGAACCTGTGCCACAACATAGGTTTCTATGCTGTAGCACAGACTTGCTGGACAGGCAAAAAATTTACCTTGCTGACATTATGCCTAGGTATAGACTTTCTGTGCCGTGGCACAAATATTTTGTCCAACACAGTGTTAGTAATTTGCATATAAATTTTATACACATTATTCAAATCACTTAATTTTTAAGAAATTGAAAATATGACTTCAAGGGATACAACTTTATGTTAACTGCTTTTTCCAAATTAGCTCCCATCTATGTCGAACATTTATCTAAAGTAACCTAGTTTGGTAAATTTAGTACTTTTACCTATATAGAGCCATTTTAGTGCATTGATCATAACGTTTGCATATGATATTCAAATTAGATGATTTTTATTGCGTTAGAAAGATAATTGCAAGATCTACAACTCTTATGTTAACCATATTATCAAATTATTCTATTATGTATGTCAAAAATTGATCACAAATGACCCCTTTTTTAAATTTAACATCTTCTTAATATAATCTTATGGTCCTTTTTTTCTCCATTTATCCTTTTTTTCTCATACATTTAATCCCTCTTTAATTATAACATATGAACATAACAATATCACATTAAAATGCATAATGATATCCTCAAATAACTAGATCAAATAACATTTTTAACAGCCCATTCACATGAATATCCAACTCTTCTCATAACCTTACTTAATTCATATCAATTTTCATATAAAATTTTATATTTATCATTCAAATCATCTCAAATACCCAAATATAAGTTTTGACAAAAATTTCTCCTCATTTTCAATACCCTAGGTGTTAAACATCCCTTCCACCTAGCCTAACCCCCTTCACTAACAACCCCACTTACTTCCCTCTCACGTACTCTAAATGACCCAAGCCTCCACCTAAGAAGCCATGAACAGCTATACTCTATTTTGTTTTTTGTTTTGCTGTTTACTTTTTTAGATATGTACCATGTATCATTTTATAAGTTATGCAATGAAATACAATTTTTATTCATCTCATGTATCGATTTTTCTCTTTTCCTATGAGCTTTTTTATTATGAAAAAAGGGGGATAAATAATAACCATAATAGCATTACATTTAATAGAAGTAATCAAGTGCATTTATTCAAGAGGAGATGCACTTAGTAAGAGGGAGTCATTAGAAAAAAATTATTTTCGAAAAGGTATCACTCAAATGTTTTGTTATCATCAAAAAGGGGGAGAATGTTAAATCTAACCCTTTTATTTAGCTTGATTTTGATGATGAATATGAATAAGTAACTAAGTTTTGATTATGAGTAAGCATATGAGTGAAAAGTTGAGATATCAACAAGTTACATTCCCAAGTATTATAGAAATAAGTTAATAAAACAAATTAATTAAAATGGGGAAGTAACTTCAGAATGATGGACAACATGTACAAGATCACATCACATTAAATTCTACTGTAAGAAAGTTTTTAGATGAAGAAAAATCAGTAAATGTTCTAAGAAAGATAATTCTGAACTAAGAAAAGGATTTCAAATGCATTAGAGTACTTCTGAAATCAAGAAAGACAAATTCAGAAATGTAGCAACAATTAGAAGATCTAAAAGTCATATCTAAAAGCTTCAGAACAACTTCAGAAGGATAACTCCATGCTTCAAATGTCAAAAAGAACAAACAGAACTTAGTTCAGAAGTAGAAGTTATTCAAAGGTTACTTCAAATGATAGACCCAAGCTTTAGAGGATTTTTGCTGCATTAAGACACTTCTGAAGTTAATTCAGAACATGTTCAAGCTCAAAAGGTTTGAAAGTCAAGTTTGAACAACTTCAAAGGAAGTTCAAAGAAAGATTAATATGCTTTAGAGTTCAAAAAAGTCAATTTGGACTTAGTTCACAAGCAAGGAAGTTCTTTAAAGTTCCTTTAGGTGAGAGACTCAAGCTTTAGAGGTTCAAAAATAGCCTTTGGGAACGTCGGCACTCAAAGAGAACTTCAGAACATTTGAGATCACTTCTAGAAGGTCTAAAGTGCATAGCTAGAATGAAGTTCAAATCTAGTCAAGGTTCAGAACATCTGAAAGAGAACTTCAAAAGCTCTAAAATTAAATGCAGCAATGGTAACTGACAAGCACTCGACATTCAGAGGCTCTGAAATTTAATTTTAGAGGGTCTGAAGCTGATTTTCAAGGCAATTTGTGTGAAGTGTTAAAAAAGTAATTTAAAATGATTAAAAAGTTTCCATAATTAGCAATTAATAGATAAGTACCTTTCCAAGATTATAAATAGAGTATTCAAATCATTAGAAGAGTAACTGACTAAATTAGAATGGGCATTTATACAAGCATTCAAGTTTTCTTTCAAAGCTTTCAACTCCAACAATGCTGAACTCTAATACTGCATTCAAAGCCACAACTTCAACAAACATTTGGGAGTTTGAAACTTTTGCTCTTAAAGTACTATATTATTTATAGTCCTAGTTTAAATTCTATACAATCAGCCTAATTAAGAGGCATTTACTTCTGTAGAAGTTATTATTGTTTTATCTTTCTACAAGCAAGGGGTTTGCACCATAATAATGTTTATTATAGTAAGTAGGAAAGACTTGCTGGATTTGTAAGAGTTAGTTGGTGAGCTCGAAAAGACCAATGAGTGTATTTTTATCAGAGTGCTGATCAAGTGTTAGTGGAACCTAAGTGAAATAGGAAAGACTGACTTGTAGAAGTAGAGTAGGAACCCGGGTTGGGCCGAACAACTATAAAAATCATTATCTTAGTGTGTTGCATAATTCATTTCATTTTATTTTAGCACCATTATTTTAACTTGGCCAAAATTTTTAAAATCTCAATTCACCCCACCCCCCTCCCCTCTTAAGCTACCATTAGTAAGGGACCAACATGCATGTGCTTGGGTTTCTTACAGTTGTAGCAAGTTGGTGTATATTTCTTTTTGTCTCTTCTAAAGTTGTTGGATCTTCCTCTAATATGCTTCTTCTTCATTAATGTTTTAAAGCTTCTGGTCAATCGGCCATCTCATCATTGACATCATACTCTCCTTCAGAGGATGCATCATTCAGACTTACATCATCTTCCAACTCTACTCTCAAGGTAATATCTCATTTGCCTCGAGGGGGTTCTTTAGGTGCCTTTTGCCTCATTAGGACTTCATTGGTTATGAGGGAACCCCATGAGTTTTGTAACTATCATTTTATCGAGGTCGCAGTCACCTTAGGTATCCACTACTTTGGTACTGATCTAAGAATCTTCTTGACTAGTTTGGGCTATTCATACTTCTCTCCAAGGTTCTTTAACATAGTGGTGATATTCTGAAACATGCCAACCATGTCTCTAATAGATTTAGACCCCCTCATCATGAAATTCATAGTCATATACAAGAATGTTTATTTCTATCTCCTTTACCTAATTTGTTCCTTCATAGGTTACTTGGAGCTTTTCCCAAGTATCCTTTATGCTATCACAAGACAAAATCTTCTCAAATTCTGAGGAAAATAGGGTGGTAATAAAGGCCATTCTTTGCCTTAGCATCTCTCTCTACTACTAG
Source organism: Pouteria campechiana (assembly GCA_036873735.1). Taxonomy (NCBI): domain Eukaryota; kingdom Viridiplantae; phylum Streptophyta; class Magnoliopsida; order Ericales; family Sapotaceae; genus Pouteria; species Pouteria campechiana. Next base: position 19,858 of record JAYJMB010039500.1, on the reverse strand, counting down.
GTTATCCTCAACTATATATTTATCTTCAATATTGAGAATAACCTTTTTATTTTTAATAATTAGCCACAATTGGTAATCTATGACAATTAAGAAATTTTGTATTTTCATTTTCTGGTACCTAGGAACCATCAAAGAATTGTGAATGAATAGTGGACTATCTCTTAGTTGCAATATTTAGGAAAAAATTAGCCATTGGATCTTGATTGATTTAAATGAAATTGAGATCAATAGATTAAAGCTTGCTCAAGTACCAATTGTTGGTCTCCAAAGTTGTAGATAGCTCAAGGGGGTGTGAATTAAGCTTTAAAATTTTTGGCTAAACTGTAAATAGTATAAGAAAGTTTTTGACGAAAATGCATAGAACACACTGCAAAAGACTCATGATGTATAGTGGTTCGACCAGAGATGGGTTCCTACTCCACTTTTTAATACAATCCTCTATCTTATGTTCTTCTAGAGAATAATCTCCCAAATACAATTGGTTTCTTTGAGCTAACCAACAAACTCTTGCACCACAATCATACTATAATTATTCTAACTTGAAGAACTAGAATTTCACATAGTAAAAATAGTAGGAACTTTTATTTTAAAAAATTGCCTCTTGGTAGACTGAAATGTACCCAACATAAAATAGTAATAAAAAAGGATTATTCAATGAAGATCTTGTGCATCAAGCTCCTCTGATGTATGTGATGATGTGGCATGAAGAATGAAAAAAGTTTGAGTGTAGTGGAGTCATAGCACTTGGAAGAAAAACTCTTGTTTCTTTGCAAACGTACAAAATAAGCTTCCTTGTTACATTCTCTCTCAAATGGACTCTACATTTTAAGATTTGAAGAGACTTGTGACTGTTTGAAATTAAAATTTTTGAGAAAATAGTCATTGAATCTGACTTCTAGAAATCAATTAAAGAGATTTTATTTTAATGATTTCAAAAATGTAAACTTTTGCTACTATAAATTTTTGGTGATTTTTGTTGGTTTGACTTGCTATATAATTAGGTTTATGAGGAAATTATTATGAAAAATATATAAAATTGAGTGGATCATTAATATAAATATGAGGATAAAGTTGGGAATATATTAAAATATGTTAAATAAATAATTTAAGTGAAAAAGTAAATGGATTTAAAGCAGTGGAATGCCGATGTTGTAAATTTGGAAAAATATTAAATTTTATTATAGAAAAATAGAAAAAATGGATATAAAATACATATTAATATGAGAATGATAAGGAAATATAATAATCAATAATTTATAGGTGAAGAAAAATCAAAAAATGCATGTGGAAAGTTGAAAAATTAAGTTGCCAATAATTTTTGGTAAATTTTAGTTAAAACAAATTTAATTAAGAAATAGATAATAAAATTATGCAAAGATTATATTTAATGGATGGATAACTAATTTGGATATGTGATTTATTGAATGAATGATTTACATGTGCCAAATATAAGGACCAGACAGGATTTTGAAAATCAAAGATAGATACATGTGTATAGAATTAAGTGGGAACATGGACTACTAATAAAAAAATTAATATAAATATTAGCTATACCCATCTCCTTCCAATGTCCAAACACATCTTCAACATGGGTTTCCCTTCCCCAAGCATCCCAAGCCTTCTAAGTGAGGATTTCAGTCCATTTTGGTTGGGAGAAATTGTAGGAAATGCCTATAAATGAGGTTTGCAACCCACTACATCTTAAATCCCCTTAATTAAAGTATACTAAGGCTACAAAAATTGAAGAGGGAGCTGTTGCAGGTGGGACCCATCAGGCATATTAGCCAATTCAGGTATAAAGTTTATGAATTTAATTTTTTGATCATGTATTGGGAGTTGTTTTAGTGATTAATAAATTAAATCATGTAGATGGTATTAAACCTAGGAAATTAGGGTTTGCTAAAAAAATTTAGCATGATTAAGGGCTGTGATTAATGGTCTTGTGGTATGATGAATGTTTAATTAAGTTGAGAGAAGGATTATATTTAATGAAAATGAATTATAGCAAACTGAAAATTTGAACTCAATGGAATGCCTTGCTATCCACTTAGCTATTGGGGCTGGAATTGTTTTGAATTAAACTAGGTAATTAATCCTAATTATAGGAGGGTAATTATGGCTTAATTAGGTCTTTGATAGGGTAGTTAGTAGAGCCAAACAGATGGCAATTGAATGATGAATTTAAATGGATAGCTAGTGTGCAATAAACAGAATATTAAATGGGGTAGTTGCTGAATTAAATTTAAATGCCTTACTGTATAGGGCTTAATGGCTATGTCTCAAGATTAATTGACAGTGGAAATTATAAGACAAGTGAGGTAAGCAAGTGTTTCAAATTTGATTTGATTTAGATAGTGTAAATTCTAATTTTTGGTATTGAATATTAATGCAATATGACATGTCATATGATGATTTAAATGAGATTTATTTAATTTTTTTAATCATGTTTAAAGTCTTGAATTAGCATGTATAATTTGCATTGAAAATAATAGAAAAAATAAGATAGAATTCGGATGAACAGTGCACTGATAGAACACCTTACCAAGTACTCCTCTTGAAGTTTATTAAAAACTAATTTAGTGATATTATTTTATAAAAATAAAAATATTTAGTTATATATAAATGAATACTAGCATATCAAATTTCATGAAAAAATTCTACCGTTTGACCCCTCAAACAAATCTAAATATTAAATACCCTAAAAATGAGAGGTTGATAGCATCCCACTCTTTTTAAAATATCATTTTATTTATAATATTTCCATTTTGACTTATTTTAAGCTAAAAGTTTTCCAAAAATTCTATTATATTATGTGGCATTGACATAAAAATTTTGAGGGAAAAAAGAGATGTATAATTCCATCTAATATGTTTTATTTATAATTTCATATTTTAATTTTAAATTGCTCAATTTACATTATTTTAACCTAAAATTGGGACAAAAATAATTTTCATATTATCAAAAATCTATATAAAATGTTTTTAGGTCAATTGGATATTTAAAAATTAGGAAATAAGAATTATATTTTAAAAAAAATTGTGTATATGTATTCTATGCCTCCGAGAGTGCTGGTAAATTCTAGTTTTGGTGCCTAGTTGGTGTAGAGCCTAGTATGGCTCATATATATATATATATATATATATATATATATATTATGATGGCTATGGGGCCAACCTATGTCTGCCATGTGGTAAGGAGTGGCCTATTTGGCCAATGGGTGGTTGTATGGGCAGCCAACATAGTCGGGCGTTGCTATTGGCCTGGATGGCTTGATTGCTATGATTGACATGAGTAGCTTGTGTAGGCATGTTTATGGAGAACTGGTACTCTTGAGAGGCAATGAGGGCGGGGTAACATTGGATACACTAGTATGGTTATGTGGGCCTGGTAGGCTTCTAGCCGGGAGTGCCAATATGGACCTAACGTGCTGAAGAGTGAAAGGATAGTGTTCTGATTTGTGCGCCTCTAGGGGAGGAGTGTGTAGATGGTTGAGGAGTGTGTGGATGGTTGAGGAGTGTGTGGATGATTATGGAGTTTATGGATGATGGTGGAGTAGTGTACTGGTGTAGGAGATAGTCATGGATTGACAGACAAAAAGGATAGAATTACATATCGGTATTCGAGCTGGTATTGATCAGTTAACTATGTATATAATATCATTATGAGTATGTGTATGAAATAATTAATGAGATGTTAACTATGTAGACAAAAGGGCAGTTTTACAGTTAAATTTTTCTGCTTACTTGCTTACTGGCAGTTTTACAGTTAAATTTTTCTGCTTACTTGCTTACTAAGTTTTGCTCGGGCTTACCCTTTTTAAAAAAAAAAAATTAGTTGATAGGCCAAAGAATGGTGCCCAACAGGGTGTTGGGTCTCGTGACGGGGCTAGGTCATGATACCATTAGAAGCTTTACTCCTTTTCATAATGTATGGTGATGTATATTATGGGATGAATCTTAGATGTAAATTGGACATGTCTCATTAAATATTTTGTGCAGCATGTCATTTTATGATATGGGTGTATATGATTTGACAACTGGGGTATAGTGTACCCCGATCTTGGTCTGTGAGTGTTGTGGTGATATGTATTTTAGAGGCGGCAGTTATATAATTTGTGTAGAAAATGGTAGGGCCTAGAGGTGACCATATTATATTTACATATTTAAGAGTATTTTTATATAATTATTATAGTTTAGCATGTTGTATACAAGATAACGGTAGTAAATCAGGGGAGACTCTGCCGAAATTTCCTCTGAACATATCACTAGTAACACTCCAAGGAGGAGGGGTGTTACATTTCATCTTCTCTATTAATTCTTTATCGATGAAGGACACCCCGAAGATGTCTATGATTTCCTCCGTCGATTCCTATGTTGAAAGTAGCCATTATCAAATGATTTTTTATTTTATTATAACTATTTTAATTTATATTTAATTTTTAATAAATTATTTAATTTTTATATTATTAATTTATTTTTATTAGAAATTATGTATGTTTAGGGGTCTTTTCATTAATTTACACAAAATTTAACATTGTTTACTAACTTAAGGGTGTGTTTGTTGTGAGAGAAAAGAAAAGTAAATGACATTATCTGAAGAAAGAAAGGTAAAAGCCATTTTTTCTTTCTTTTCTAGATTGGTGTAATATTTAATTATCCATAATTAACCTACCTTTTCACATTATTACCTACTTTTAAAAAAAATTATCTATTTTATATTTATTTACTTTATGACTAACATCATTACCTACCTATGTTTATCTCTTTTTCCTCACACTAAACATATCTTAATAGGGAACAAAGATTAGAAATAAAGTTAATAAAAATAGAATAAGTAGATTTTTATTTGAAAAGATGAAAAATAATAAATAAAATATAGTTAATAACAATGTTGTTAGAACCTTATATTCGATTTAGGTCCAACCAGTTCAACCGTTGGTTCAAACTATTTTGAATCGTGACGTCAGCATGACATAATTATGATATAATAAATATTTTTAAATTTTTAAAAAATATAATTAAATATTATATATAATATTAATAGTTATGGATTATTTTTGAAACATATAATAATAGTTCTACATCATAAAAAAACTTAATATGCACATAAAATTAAAATTTATAACTCTATAGATTATAACAATGAATTATTAATGCAATTATACAAATTTTAAAAATAAATCTAACAAAGTATTTAACAATTTAAAAAGAATCAACTAACCTAAAATGAGTTATATGCAAATATTTCTGTATTTGAGAAGAGAGAAGAAAATTAGGGGAACCTTCTAGGCTTCTTTACTCCTCTTTTCGGTCCTCGCTTCGCGGTCAGGGAAAGTAATCTCATGAAATTACTAAAATGCCATCATACATGTGGTGGAATAACAAAATTACCTCCCTTGCCCCACGCTCTCTCATGTGCTGTCGTCATGAGTCATTTCTCATTGATAATGGCCCTGCCTTGTCCTGCCTTTATACATACAGAATCAGAGATTGCTTGCCATCTACGACTTTCACAAACAAACAAACTTCATTTTTCAGCTTTATAGGAATACAATTTGAAAAATTTTCCTTGACTAAGGATTTCAAGGGGAGCAGAGAGAGCTCTAGCCAGTAACAAGGAGGGGCAAGGACAAGGGACGAGATGATTGACAGGGTTTTTGTGTGGCCGAGGCTGATGGTGGCGAACGATCAGAATTGTGGCAGCTGCTGGAGGGAGAGGAGTAGGGAAGTAATCGACTGGTTGGGAAGGAAGAAATAGCTAGGGTTTTCTCATTTTGGAGTGCATGAGCAAGAAGACGAGGGAGAGGGGTGGGGGGTAGGGTGAGACACATCACGCGAGAGTGCTTTTCTTGTTTTTTTTAAATAATAATAGCTTGAACCGGGCCGCAGTTGGCCCAAATCGTGTGGTCCAACGGCCTGGTTTAAGTGGTTCAAGCAATTTAATTGGAAATTATGAAACCGGACCTGGACCAGACCGTTGTTCTTATGGTTCATGGGTAGACCAGGCAAACCGATCTAGTTTTTAAAACACTGGGTAATAATGGAAAAAAGAGTTGTTAGGTAGTTAAAATATCAAGTTATATTAAAAGTTATAAAAAAGAATGGTAGAAAAGAGTGTTTTCCACTTTCTTTTCCTTACTCTAATAATCATTCTCTGATAAACTCTACTATTAAGGATATTCAAGAAGGATGGAAAAAATCTCATGCATATGCTTGCACAACAAAGTTACGAATATAGCATTATATTGTGTTGCTTAGCCTCGGTGTTAGTAGTAACCCCGATGCAAAGCACAAGTAGGGGTGTGCATGGGCTGAGTTTGGTTTGGGTTTGAGATTGCTCAACCCTAACCCTATGTGTAAAATATGTGTCCAACCCTAACTTCTATACTACTTTTAAAACTTTTGCCCAACTCTTACCCTAACGCTTTGGGTTCAGGTTTTTAATACATACCTAAACACAAAAAGGTAGATAAAAATAATACTTTCTTATACTTTAATCTGATGTCATCATGCTTGTCATGTTAAATCTAGCTCATAATAGAATTGTTACCTGTTAAAGCAGTGTATAAAAGGTTATACACTAAATCTGCTAGATGCTGAACATTAAAGGACGCATGATTGCACCAACAAGTTATAATTGTAACTTATGACATGCTTTGTAAATGACAAATGTGAGATAAATATATTTTATCCATGAAAGAGCTAAAAACTCCAAGAAAAAATAAGAGTGGTAGAAAAATGGAAAAAGGGGGAAAGTAAGGCCATCGGCCGAATGGGCGATTCAGCGTTTCTATCTTTTTAAAAAAAAAAATTAATAGTGATCAAGTTTGGGTTTGGTCTAGGTAGCTGAACCTTGGATCCGGACCAAACCCAACATTCAGTTGGGTTTAGGTCAGGCTCTACCCGGTCAAATTTTTTATAAATTTACAGTTCAATCCTAGTCAGGCTATACCCGAGTCCATGCGACCCTAAGCAAAGCACAAGAACGAGATAAACACGCCAAGCCTTGCTTACAATAGCGGCAAAAGAAACGCTCCCGGCACACCATCAATGGCGACCGACGAAGAATCCCAGCATCATCCTGATCTTCCGATCGCGGACGAAAAGAAGATGAACGTCTCCCTGAGCATTTGGCCCCCAACGCAGCGCACCCGCGACGCCGTTGCCAAAAGTCTGATCAAGAACCTCTCCTCTCCCTCTGTTCTCTCCAAGCGCTACGGCTCAATGCCTCCCGAAGAGGCCGCCTCCGCCGCCTGCGCCATCGAGGAAGAAGCCTTCTCCGCCGCTTCTTCCCAGTTTGGCAAAGTCGCTGCTGCTGCAGATGACGACGGCATCGAGATGCTTCAGGTCTATTCCAAGGAGATTAGTAAGCGGGTTCTGGAAGCCGTCAAGGCCAGGGCAACATCGTCTTCTCCTTCTGAGAATGTGAATACGCCGCCTCCCGCCTCTGCGTCGACTGAGGAAATCTCGTCAATTGAATCAGAGTCATCACATTGCTGATATTGTCCATATCGGTATGCTTGTTTCTGCATCGATCTTGATACAGTACCTTTGTCTGTCTATCGTCTGTCTGTTGTTTACATCTCTAGAGTTGGATTGCATGCACAATCTCTGAGATTTATGCCGAATGAATAGTTTGGGGCTTTCTTTTGTTACTGTTCATGGTGATTGATTGATGCATTTGACGATGCTGCCTAAATGAATTGAAAGTTGGGATTTATGAAAGATCTTGATGAGTCTGGAGTTTTTGGAAGCAGGTGGCGGTGATAGTTATTGCTGAGTTAGGAATGCCGATTATGTGTTCTTGTTGACAACAGTTGCTTACTTTTATGATTATATATTTCTTGGTGTGTGCAAGCATTCCTCTGAAACTGCAGAAATGACTTTTTTTGGGAATGCTGATTGTTTCGATAGATGAACTATTGGTGTTGTGGCTGGTTTTGCTCTGGATGACGAGAAATGCAGGCGTTTCTGCTTCGCATCCGCATGGGCCCTTACCTTTTGTTTTGGATGTTTGTGAAGCTGACACTATCAGGGATGGTGAATTGTTTCTCAATATAGTGATTTTGTTGTCATTGATGTGTTATTCCAAGCCTTTCTTTCCTTAAATATTTTTGGTTGTAGTTGAGTCATTAGAGAATGCAGAAATCTCAGGATTCCAGTAATGCATCATCATGGCCCTACATCTCTTGTGTAGCAAAAGCAGGTTCTTGCAGCATGCAACTTCTGCCTTAACTTGGGTTGATGTCAGAAGATGGTTGATTACCTTCTGAATAATAGATTTGGGTGCTTTGTGTAAGAATTTCTGCCCACTGGACTCTTGCCAAACCGATCATAGTGCTCATCAGGGCTTTGTTATGTGAAACATGCTTATGGTGCTGGTTGATTGCCTTATTGCCTTGTAATACTGTTGATGTATCACAGGAAAATCCAAATAGCATCAAACTCGATGAACAAAAAGATGGAGGGAGATCGTATGGTATGAGGGGAGAAGGAGAAGAAGAAAAAGGAGCTGAGGGTTGAAATCTCTGTTGATTTTGGAGAAGTATTTGGAACTATGTTGTTTTTCTGATGGAGACGTTGTTTTTAAATTTAATGGAATGGTGGCAGCAGACATCTGAGGCATTGCTACTGGTTTGAAGGTCCAGAAGGGGGACTGACTTCATAATATCAAAGTCCATAATTTGTGTCAGCATGATTTTGCCCTTGGAGCATTAATACTGTCCGACTAGGTATTGGAAGCCTTTGAGGCAATTTCTCAGTCCTTGGATCATTCCCAGTTATGCTTGATTAGCACCTAGGATGACATTAGGCTTTGTTTGTGATGTATCATAAAGGAGGCTAGGTTATAGGTTACAAACAGCAACTTGGATTTATGTCATATGAGGGCTGAGATAATATTACAGTAAGTTTTGTGTTATTTACAATCAGGTTTATATATTTTTGCCTCCTCTTTTGGACAAAAAATAGACTAAGATATTTTTAGAGGCTATCCAGACATTAGTTGTCACTTTGTGAATTTTCTACTCCCTGCGCAGGCTTGATTGGTAATATGGATTGGAATGCAATGCAATTAAAATGATGTCAACAATATGCGGAATAATGGCAGTCTTAAAGTGAATAATGTTTGAATGGATGGGTGGATAGTAGTTGAAAATATAGCTAATGATAGAAAAAAAGTAGGGTTGTTATGAAAAATATGTGTCAAATTAAGCCTTGGAAAATGGACTTTTCCAAGCAAATCCATTCCAATCCCCTCCAATCCAAGTAGTTGATCAGATTGAATTTGCACTGAGAAAAGTAGGGTTGCAGTGTATGATCTGCCACTACTCTGGCCAGTTTATGCCCCTTGATTGTTGCACTGAAAATCTCTTATGAGCTGTAATGGAGCATGGCATTAGTCGAATGATATGAGTAAACTTTTTGAGGCCATAAATGGAGCCTGCATTATGGTATTGATGGACCCATGGCATGCCTATTGTTCATTGTATGTAACTAAAACAAATTAGCTAGTATAGTTGTGCATGGAGATTGTTCACTAATCCTTCCAAATTGAGGAAGGAGCTTGGAAATGTGTGTGAAGTTTTCATAGTAATTCCCATGATGAGATAAGTCTTCGTGGCTTAGGACTGATAGCATGTTTTGCACTCCCAGATAAGACGGGCTTGTGGATGTTGGTTTACCGAAAATAGAAAAAAGGAAAGTAAAAAGGGAAAAAAAGAAATGAAGAAGAAACCTTTAGTCAAGTTTTCATTTTTAAATGATGAAAGAGTGAAGGAAACAACTATCCCAATTTGGGATCTTTTATCCATCGGAGTCAGGATCATGTAAATGCTAGGCTGTTTGGCGGGTGAAAGTAGGCAACGAAAGTTTGACTAACTTTGAGGAAGAGACATGGTGCTAACAACCATTTGCTCTAAGCATGGGGGTAAATTGGAATTTCGAGTCATTCACATCTCTCCTTAGAGCATGCAAATGGATGGTGTTTGGCATGCCAAAAATGGATCTTTATACTAGTGTGTTTTGAATTAAAAGAGGAATAAAGATCCATTTATGGTAAAAGCTTCTTTTTCTTTCTTATTGATGTGAGTAAGGGCACAACTTGGGTTGGTTAGGATTGGGTTGAAGTAAACTCAATCTTAATTCAAATTGAAAAACTTCTACCCAAATCAAACCATAATCCATTTTCTAAGACCTAATTCAAACCAAACCAAATTTGTAAAATCAAAATTAAATTCAGGTTGAAACTGGATCAATAATTCGGATTAACAATTCAAGTAGGCAATTGGAATAAATAATTCTTATATTTGTATTATCTCTTTAAAGAAAATTTACAAATATTATTTTATTGAATATATTTATTTTATACATAATTAACTATGAAAATGTTGGATAACTTTAATATGCTATCCACACGATATCATAAATAATCATTCAAAATATTGATTTTTGAAGATAATGATAATTAACATGTAAGATAATGCAATTTTATACAGAATAAAAATTAAATTGTGTAGTTCATTCTAATTCAATGTTAAAAGTATGATTAATTTTATTATTAATTTCATGTAATTAAAGTTATTATGAGATATAATATTGTATTATATTTATGTTACAACTCACTTAAAAATAATTAAATCATTTAGCTTAATTGAGTTATTTAAATTTTAGGTTATTTATTTTAGGGTATTAGATTTTGAATTTTGGGCTATTTGTATTAGGGTAACTAGGTTCAAATTTTAGATTATTTAGTTTGGGTTGCTCTCAACCCAAATAAAACTATATAACAATTCGGTCCGAATTAGACCCTAATTACATTACCCGAAACCCAAAAACTATCAACCCAACTCATTTAGAGTTTGGGTAGTTTGTGTTGGTTTCGGCTTAACTTGGACTGAGTTGCACCCCTAGATGAGACATTTAATTACCTTTAACTACTTTTTTTTTCCCACATCATTGTCGATTTTTTTTTGAGAAAAACTGTATCATTTTTGTTTTTATTCATGTTATGGCTTATATTAGTTTAATTTGATACTATTGACATTATCACTTCCTTCTTGACACCTTTTTTGATTTGCTTTTACATTTCTTTTTACCTTAAACCAATCACACCTAGAATATTCAATGGAAAAGTCTGGTGTGTTGAGGACATTTACCATACAAGCAAATGTTAATCCCCAAGCTTGGGCTGTAGGGTTTGTTGCTGTCAAGGTACATAATCTACTTAGTATTTTGAATAGTATGTGGGCCCTCCTTTCGGGGTCCATTGGTCATCTTTGTATGCTATTCGCTTTTCTATCGTCGCAACAACTTTATTTGTTTAAACTTGTGCATGATTTGATGCCTTTAAGTGTTATCTGTATTTAATAATTAAGTTTCCTTGGCTAATGCCTATAGAACACCTTCGAGTTCTAGTCCTAGGTTACATTTTCCTCATTTTGGATGGTTGAACATAACCAGAATCATATGCACACATGAAATAACCTATCTCTACAAGTTGAACTAATTAGTAGAATTTTAAATCCCATGCAGCCAATCTCTGGGTGAAACATTTCAGGGTTTCATGTCATCAATAAAATGTCATTCTACATTTACACACCAGAACCCATTCAAAGTATTTTAGTGTTTTAATTTTAGGTGTGGTTTGATTCTTATGCTACTATTTTGGTAAAGGTGTTGTTCTCTCAAATATTATTTTAGCGTAAACATGCGTGTATAATTAGTAGATTTGCATTTTGATTATGAAGCGATGGCACACATTCTAAAATGGGCATAGAACACTTTGGTATTAGCATCTCCAAGCTTCTTTCCATTTGTTGGTCATCCTTTTTACCACCTCCCATCCTTTTGAACCTCTCCCTCGAGTGATGCTCTTAGTTCTTTGAAAGGTTGTCTAATTTTGTTGGGGTAAATTATTCCTCTTTGTGTAAATCAAATAGGCAATCACAAATTCCAATCAACACAAATCAATCATTGAAAGAAATTAAACCCACAAACACATGAGAATTTTTATGTGGAAAACCCCTCAATATGAAGGGAAAAACTACAGGACCTAGTCCAATAAAAAAACTTCCACTATGGAATAATGGGATTAGAAAATATGTTTTTCTCTAGTGAAAACTAGTTGATTCATCATTACTATAAAGATAGATTTCAATAAACTTAATAAGAAAATAAGAAGGATGGATCTCATCAAACAAAACTACAAAAAAATTATTCAAAAAAGGTTGAGAACTTCTCTCTTATGTCCCTTGCTTAATGGCTTGAATGATACAACAATAATTAAAATCTTTTTCTAATTGCAGTTTGTTAGTATGTTGCTTGGAGAAGAAAACTAGAAAAATGCACTTCCAAAAGATTGCCATACGCACAAACAACACTTGGGTTCCATGACTTCCAAAACTAACTTCTATGTTGGTCATGTGCATGAGCTACGCATACATGGGCCCCACCTCCACATGGGAGGAACATCGCCCAACAATTCTTACCCTTTCAACTATGTGGAGGGCTACACGAGACCTGATATGTCTTTGCATGTTAATAGTTTCTTGCTGGTTACATCTTTGTCATTATATCTGATCTATTGTCATCAATATAGATTTTCTCAAGCTATAGCAACTTTATCTTTAGCATACTCCGAATTCATCGATGCTAAATTAGGATATATTTAGACCTTAAATGGATCATAGGATCTTTATTGAGATGGATATTACTCTAACTGTCATAGTGTAAAATATTTTTCTCTTGCTTCATATCCATTTCTTTGAAAAACCTTTTCAGCCATAGCAATTCTTTGCTTGCTTCAATAATGACAATATACTTTGCCTTAATAGTGGACAATACAACACATTTCTATAACTTAGACCATCATAACACTACTTCCCTTGCAAATATTACAAAGTATCCTGAAATAGACTTTTTAGAGTCATCATCACTAGCCCAATCTACATCTATGAATGCCTCAAGCATAGGTTTATTGGTATCAAAATATAAACAAACTCTAGACCCAACCTCGAATATACCCGAGAATTTATTTTACTATTTCCCAATGCTCTTTACCTAGGTTTGAAAGAAACTGACTGACCATACTGCATAGGCGATGTTTGGCCTTGTGCATACTATGACACACATCAAACTATCCACAACTGATGCATAAGGTACATTTATCATCTCTTCCTTCTTTTTTTCACTTGTAGGGCATTGTTGTGAGCTTAATTTGAAGTGACTTGCAAGTGGATAAATTGGTTTTATAAAATGTTCTTACTTTATTTCTGTTAATTAAATTTCCTCTTTTCATGTGATCTTATGATTTGCTATGAATAAATAATGTATAGTAAAATGTAAGCAAATAAGTCAATCACACATAGGAGACCTGGTGTATAGTGGTTCGGGATAACCTTCCTACTCTATTTTTCTAAGAACACAACCCTTGTGTTGTGGGTTCCATTATCCCTTATAGTGAATACAAGTAGTGTCACTGCACTCTTCTAGATTCCAGCTCTAAGAGACATAAATAAACTAGCAATTGATTTTGAGATAATCTCCAATAATCAAGTTGCTCATCTTGATTTTAGCTTAAGGGGGCATAATAACTAGTGCCTTTTGTACTCTTCTAGATTCCAGCTCTAGAGGGCGTAATATAATCTAACAAGTTGATTGTGAGGCATACTCCAACAATTACCCTTGTTCTTCTTGAGATTGGTCTCCAATACCAACTCAAGAAATTTAACAAATAAAATGAAGAATTAAATTTCACTTTTACTAGCCCAACAAATTTCTAAGTCTCTAATTGCTTCTATTCTTACCGCTTGCTTTCTCTCAAGTGTGTATGAGGTTTTAATTTTGGGAAATGTTTTGTCACTTTCATAAATTGACTCGTTCCAAGTATCGAATGGTTGACATTGTTTTCCCCACATGGTTTATTTGGATTGCTGGTCTAAATTTTCATGTTGTTCGGATTAATTTGTCATTCCTGAGCAGCCCTTAGATGTAGCCATACCTGGACAATTTTAGCCCACAAGTTGAGGCCATATGCATGTCTCAACTTAAACTGTTATGTGCTAACCTAATTTAATAACTATGGAGAATATTCCGTATGAAAGAAATTTCCATCGAGGGGTCCCTTGTATCGTGGAGTTGTATATTAAACTGAAGGCTGAAGTTGAACAAATCTTCTTTCAAAGTGGAGCACTTGTGAACTACTTTTGCTGTAACAAAAGCATTTTGGCTGACATAGCATATATGTGGAAACCGTGGGGATGAGCAATCATCCAAACCGATGCCCTGGGGCTTACACTAATCTATGTAATTTTCCATTCTTACTTCCATTTCCTTCATTATTTCGGTGTATGAACTGGAAAAACTGGGAATCCAAATGTTTGGGGCTTATTTCAGTGTTTGAACTGGAAAGATTCATACTCCAAAAGTGAGAGCTGGCTTTGTCATTAACGTTCAGTTCAAACAAACACTAATACGATCTCGTTAAATTTTGGTCCACTTGTATGGAAAAATTGACTTACCTCCGTGATCGTACACATGCAGACAACTGAATCTGTCACAATTTCCACCCTCAGCAATGGCAGGCTGCTCATTGGAACGCAATTCCGACAAACCAGTCAGAATGATAATATGGGTATTCAACCGGCCATCTGAAGTAAAATATGCCTTAAGCTGTAGTGATTGAAATTAAAGCGGTCCGATGGGTTAAGACGCAGCGGGCCCGTTTCCAAAACAGCGCCAGCATGGAATGCCAACTCAGCAACTTGTAAAAGAAAAAACCATTTTTACATCAAGATTCCCAAATGCCAGCACATTTTAATTCGTGTCAGAATGACGCAAGAGGATCAGGCAGAGCGCTGCGCAGGTGGAGTTGAGTGATAAAATAAGCCCCACATATTGTACATCTAACATCTTAACCGTTCTCTTCTATTGAAAATTTAATATTATAAGTTATAAAATAAGAATATTGAATATTTTTAGTACGCTGTAAGAATAAAAATGCTAAAAATATCTATTTTCAAATTTTTATCACTCACATGAATATTATATTATTATAATTTATTAAATATAAATTTATTTCAAACAGATTATACGGATCTGATCAACAATATAAATAATATTATTATCAAAATAATACCCATATACGTTGACGGTATAATTCTCATCTCCATATGCTAATGAGAAAAGCACAAAGAATCAATGGCTATAATTTTTTTTCTTTTTATAATGACTTTAGTTTAAAATAAGATAATTAATAAACAGCTTAGATCTTGATAATATGCTAATTGAAATCTCAGTTTCTACACCAAGCTCGCTTCTATGTGGGGCGGCATGTTCTACCAAATCCGCGCCCTAATGACGCGGATGCAAACATCAATTCCGCCCTCACAAGATCTGCAAAATCTGTGGCATTAACCCTCGCCATTGTTCCACAACTTTTAACTCACCAACTAAAACTGTCTTTTGAGTGCTCACCTTATTTTCTAACAAACATTTACATCACAAGCCTAATTTTTCATTCCTTTTTTCCAATTTCTAAACTTTTTAGATTACCAGCTGCTGTTGTTTCCAACCATGGTCAAACAGCTGAACATCCCTTCAAAACACACTCCCTGGGAGATGATCTGGTAGACTCGTTCCAACTCGGCCAAACATTGAAACCTTCCCATTTGGCGTGATCTGTTGCTTACCTTCATTAGATCAAAATACGAACGTCAAGTTTTCCTACCCGTTCGATAAGTGGCCTTCAAAAAGGGTGGATACTCGGAAGGAGAAAGCGTTCGAGCGGAATTTGGCTCCGAATCCTGACATCCATTAAAAAGCTCACTAGGTGGACGGCCCCAATTAATACGTCGCCCACCGACGTGCAGGAAAGAAGGGTTGCTACGATAACTGAGCTGGGACCGGTTCTACCATATCACCTCCAAAGCAACTGAAAAAAAAAAAAACGTCTAAAATCTACTAAATAAAAAAGGAAGAAAATAGAAGTTATCTAGCGGTTGGAATGGTTGCTTCCCATGGCAGGTGACCAGATATCCGCACCATTGCTCCTCGCTACGTGTACGGTGCATTCTACCGGGACCAAGCACAGACCTCGACTCCTCAGATGATATCTCGATTCCGCTTCTCCTCTCTCCTGTAGTGTATTTTAAAAATTCATTCCGCAGAATTTTTTATCCAATAACCAAATAAAATAGTCTGCAGATGACGGTTGCCGCATATCACATCCGGTTATACAGTTACATCTAAGCCCCTCGATTTTCTTACGAAAGGATGCCATTTAAACGGACCAGATGTTCCACATGTATAACGGTTGGCAGGAAACAAGCCGTTGTATACAAAAACTTAAACGGACAAACAGCTTTATATCCTACCAGCTCTCAGGAGAAAATGTCTTGCCTACCTGCAGTTTTGCGGAGGACGGAAGCCGCTCTAAGTACGGCGAGCTCAGCACCTGACTCAACCCATACAAATAGGAGAGGGAAGAGGAGCATTAACACATATTGATGAGATTACCACCCATATCAAGCAATAAACAACTCCACCCCTCCCTGCCTTAAATAAGGAAAATAAGTGGTACAATATTGTACAACTTTCATGACCGAAAATTTGTGTGGCCCGTATCTTTTCATCTCTAGAATCTTATTTTCCATAGAGTTGCTCTATGTTATAGCCAGCTCGGTCTTTTTTATTACTTGGCTCGAGAATTTCTCAGCAGAGCAGCAGGTACCTGCACTTGGTCGTGCAGAAATCTGATATATCCCCTCGCTTCGTGAAGGACCGAGGCTGTGTCTGTCTGCATCAGCCAGAGAGTCAAAAGTCATCAGTCGGAGAGTCCAAAAGTGAAGAACCCGCATATGTTATCACGACAAAAGTACCCATTTTTCGGGGACACCGACTTTCCAGCCCTTCCCAAAAATCTACATGGAAGTGAACCATGAAATCTAAGGGTGAAAATGTTCTGACCTTGCCGAAGGGAGAGACGAACTTCTGCAAAGCGGTGATTCGTTCGCCCAGCTTCTCTCTTCACCTATTCACAAAAGAGAAAAGATGGTCAAACCCCAAGTTTTTTAATCGATCCACGTCGCCATGCATTTCAATTTTCCACTAAAAGAAAGATAAAAGGAGTGCACACATAAAAAATGGGGGTGTTGATGTCAACCTTCAATGGCCGAGCAGAGGAAATGGGCTTTGTTTTCGGCTTTTTCAGCGGTTTTCTACTGCTCTCTGCAGTAGCGCTCGAGCCGGAACCCGTTACTGAGAGAACCGAGTCACAACCCGACACAACTGCCCGTTTCTCTTCCATCTTTTCCCCTCGGCTTCCTGCTTTCTGCATGCGAGGAAAGAAAAACAAATAAAAGAACAGAGACAGCTATCAAAAATGTTTTCCAGGCGCATGCATTCATCATATATGTCGTAATTCTTCCGACCATGGACTTAGACAAACTGCTGCTGGAAGAAGTGGAGGAAGAATTCCCACTGCCGATTCCAGTTTTCTGGCCCATCGCCCCCGTTTCGAAGAAGCCCATCTCCCCTTCGTTTTGGCTGTCGTAGCCAAAACATAACACTTTTGCGCGGGACCCATAATATAGGGATGAGGGGCGGTAAGGGCCTCCCTCTAAAAAGGGACCCGCATCATCAGATTCAAGCAACTCAGTAAAACTACCTCCTGAAAGATGGTCATCAGCAACTCTTGAAAGTGGGTCCCCATCAAAGTCGTCTTCCGTAGCCAACGAAGAGCTAAAATCCACACAAGATAGCAATATAAAAAGACCCTTCTTTGTATTCAACTGCAACTACTGTCACTGGGAGAGTTGTGGGGGTGTGAAATAGAAGAACGTTCTGGTAAGGCAGAGACAGCCAGTCCGTGGAGTTTCGGGCTTTGCTTTTGTTTCGTTTCGCTTTTGGGACTTGTGAATTTCATCTGATACGGCGGCGGAGTAAAATCGTTGATACGCACCCCCGATGTCCGTAACACGTGGCGTACTTTACAAATAATGGGCCCACCTCTACAGTACCACAGACAGAAGTGGAACTGTTCTTAAAACATCCAAGACCTGACCGGTGGGTCGTCCGCGAAAACCGAGCCACAATTATTCCGCGCAACTTACATTTGGTTTTCTCTCAACATTACTGAGCCTGATTTGCATAAAAACAACAATTATATGAGGGAAAGTCAAGCGAGCATGTTATTAATGGAATAAGGGTCCCGTCTAGTTACAAGAAGATGAAAAGTCTTTAGGTAATTTCTGATGACTATAGTATATGTAAGGGCTGGGATTATTTCTCTCGTCTCCGTGGCCCTCTTTTATTTGAAAATTACTTTCTTCCTTGCTCGGGGAAGCGCCACATGTTATTGCATCTCACTGTTAGTAAAACTACAAAAACTTTAATAGCAATGAGATGTGAACTACCATGCACGGATGATCCAAGGCCACCTGCGCCACACCTTTGATATTACTGAACCATCCATGAGCGGCGGGCAACAGCAGTTGAAAATTGTTTTCAATTGGCGGTTTTTATCAGCTTGAAAAGAAATTTCCCAAAAAGAGGAAAAAATATCAACTATATTGTATTATTATTTATTTTTATAATAAATTTATGTTTTATCTTTATTAATTTTATAGGTGATATTATCTTTCAAATGCCTAAAAATCATATCATTTGGATATTGTATGAGTGAGATATCATCAATTTAGTATAACCATGTTTGATAACCATGGATTACAGGTGCAGGCCATGATTTGGCTTGATATATATCCAGATTTTAGCCCGTTCTTCCCTATTTCTTCTTCTTCCCTCCCTTCCCTAAACCCACCAATCCTCATGATTTCTCCACCCCATTTTATCATGATTTGGCTAAAGAAATTTCTTATTGACATATAAAAATGATCGAATACCTCCCTAAAACCCATTTTTGTTGCATGGACGACTATAGGTGGAAGAAAAATCTATTTGCTGCAATTAGTGAAGTTCCCTTGAAGTATTCCATTTGGATTCTTATTTGGGGATGGAGGCCACACGTGAAAATCAAGGTATGTGTGTTTCCTTCCAATCAAATTTCAGTTTTATTTTACTAAGGTTTGAAACCCATTCATGAATAGTAATTTTGGGGTCTTTTGGAAGTTGATTCAATGCAAGTTCATAGGGGAAATAATCAAAGGGAAAACGACAACAATAAGGTAGCAATTTCAAGCGTGATTAAAGGTGTATATTGCTATCCACTTCGTAGATAACAATATGCTTTATGATGATGAATGCGTGGACGTGATTAAAGTATGGGGTTGTCTAATTGATTAATTTGCAGCTTGATGAGATTGTTTATGATGATTGTGTTAAATTCATGTTATAAATGCTTGGAAAGTGTAGGGAATCTATCTAGGTTGCTGAAAATTTAGACTAAAATGATGTATAAAATGGAAGAAGAATTAGCTTAGATTGTGTACTTGAAACCCACAAAGAAAGTCCTTGTTGAAAGATGTTTAGAACCCCAAATAGTGGCTTGAAATTGGAACTATAAAACTGGATTTTGTAACCCTTGTAAACCAAGTTAAATATGGGTTCAAGAGAGTTGTTTTTGTGTATAATGAAATTGCCTAATAGTAGACAGGAGTGGGATGTCAAAAAAATGAGAATTAGGCCCAAAGCATGGTATTCAAGTGGAGAAACAAGTAAAATGATGATTTGGATAAAAAATCCTGAATTTTTTACCTATCTCATGACTTGAATAGCAATTCTTATTGAAAACATATGTAAATTCAATGTTGATGCATGTTGCATGTTTAGGGTCTCTTGAGCATGGATTTGGGAAGCCAAGCTTTTGAATATGAGGATTATGAGTGAATTCTTCACTAAAGTAA
>JAYJMB010039489.1:0-32877 GCA_036873735.1 Pouteria campechiana | reverse complement strand
TATATTTAGGAATCAAATAGGTGCAAAAGATGAAGTATTAGGAGAATAAAATATGACATTTTGCATTCTCATCAGCACTCTACTCTAAAAGTGGGCAAATCTTGGTGAACTATAGTGTAAAAAGGGTAAGTTGTGCCTCAGATGGTGGGTCATGACAGTGTTCCTCATTGGACTCATCACAGCTTTGAAAGTCTTATAACGCTGCTTATTATCGAAAATGGTGATGGGTATAAGTCTACACAATGACGACTCGAGTGTAAATGTCATTTGTATGCTTAGACACATAGACACATAAATCAATTTTTCTTTGACAAATCACGGCCTCTCTCTGTCTACATTTGTCTGCCATAAGTTACAGATGAATGCTTCATAGGATTATCTGTCAGTTGGACTTCCATTACAATAATTTTTTCTATTGCAAGTAGCAAACAAACTTTGAATGGCGCAGATGAACTTGAACTGACTAATAGACAAGCTCTTCTTTTTCTGTCTCAATTCTTCCAAGAAATTTGTTTGTTGATCGATCCTTCATGAATGTTCCTTATCTGTTGTAGATAATAGATAACCTTTAGATGACATTGATGAAGATAGACTGATCGATTAACAAACATCTCCTTCTGTATGAACAGATGAAGTGGGATATGCTTCTTTTGTTCTTCATCATCTATTGGAGGTGATAGATGAAGTTCGCTCAGTCTTGCAGTAATAGACATAGTGTGATTTTCTTCTTTTATTCCATGTTACCTATTGAAAGTGACAGACGAAGCTAACTTGCTCGAATAGATGGTGTAGTATTTGTCTGGTGTAAGTGATAGACGAATTATGTTATGCTTTATCTTGGATAGAATACTTGCATTTCTCATTTGTCTATTGTAAGTTGTAGACGATCATGCCTTTGTCTGTTGAAGCCCAATTCAATCTGAGCAGCACTTTATCTATTCAGCATCGTCTATGCTCAATGTGCAACTTCTACTTCATGTTCTGCTTTGGTTGATACTTTGCCTATCATAATAGATGATCTTTGACAGACCATCTTTGAAATTTAGATAAAGTGAAGACCTTCAACTGCTCTACATACTTTGAGCAATATAAGGGGTTTATTCTTGCAACTTCATTGGTTCTTCGGCCTAGATTTTTTATCTTAGCTCAACTAAAGTTGCACTCCTTTCTTTAATCATATTATCATTCTGTCCTTAGACTAATCCAATCTTTTAATTTTTGTAGATTAGATAAAGTTTTCTTCCCTTTGTACGTGACTGTCTTGGTGGCAATCTCTTCTTTTTTCCTTTGCCTAAGTATTTGATGCATCTTCTTCTTCTTTCTTCATCTTAGATAAGTTTTCTTTGGTCGATGTAGATAACTTGAATTTCTCGAACAAATTTATGCTCTATGACCATGGTTTCATCTTTAACTTCGTTTGACTGTTAACATTTTCTCGCTGAGGTTGACAAACAACACAAACTCGTTGTAGCACATCTTCAAAGTTGTGTTTGTTTCCCATTGATTTTGTTTGTGGAAGCTTCTTTTAGACAATTGTAACCTTGCTTATCTTTGGTTTTCTTTTTCTTCTTCTTCTTCCATGTTCTGCATCAGTTCAACTCTTTTGTAACGTAATAGATAGTTGTAGCAGTTTGCTATTGATAATCATTATTCTGGACTTGAACTTTTCTGCACTTGCTACATTGTAAGCATAATGTATTTATCCTTAATTAATTTTCACATGAAATAGAACAAGGATAACATACATTTTCAATTAAGCACATAATATAATAACTCAATAAGGAATAGTGCTTAACGTATGCTTTAACATATTCAAGAAATGATTATTAAAATTATGCACAACATTAAGATAGTACTTGCATAAATAAACATTTATAATTATGTATATAGTGCACACATAGTTATTAACAATTCAAGCACACATATCATTTCTACTTAATACAATTTTTGTTATAATCAAAATCATTATAGCATAATCCCAACATTCTATGCAACAACAAGGTCTCTTCATTATTCATAACAAGACATTTGACTTGGATATTACTTCAATATACTATATACACATTTCCACATCTTTTACCAAGTACGACAACTGAATTTGACTTATCTATTACAGAACATATATGTGATTCAAACACAACTTTATATCCATTATCAAAAAAGTGACTAACACTTAACAGATTGTATTTTAACCCTTCTACTAGTAAAACATTTGAAATTATAATAAAGGGAGGTTGGCTAATCTTACTAATCCTAAGCACTTTTCCTTTTCCATTATCTCAAAAGGTGACTGTTTCTCTATTTTTAGCTTTTAATTCTGTGAACAGTCCTTTCTCCCTTGACATGTGTCTTGAGAAACCACTATCAATATACCATTTGTTACCCCTTGTGGCTCTCAAGCACTCATTTAAAAATAAAATCAAGCTATGATTTTTGGTACCCATTTAGGAATGGGTCTAGGTGGGTTAGTAGCAAAATATTATGGCACCCATTGCTTTTTAGATGCTACTAAATTATTATCTTTTGATATTGATGTATTTATTAAGTTACCGACAATTTTTGGTACCCAAATCTGATTCTATTTAGCTTTTTATTTTCTTCCACGATTGCTAATTTTCTTTTTTTGATTTTCTCTACTTCTCTTCTTTGTCTTTAGTTTAAATAATGTAGAAGTCAATGGTTTTCTAAGAGCATGACTTTTTGCTTTTGTTTGCTCAAGTTCTATGTTAGTGTTAGTTTTGAGCTGAGTATTTTCTTATTTTAACTTAGAACATTCATAGATTGTCATTCTAATTCTTATTTTGTTTCTTTATGTTTAGCTTTTAAAGTTTTAAAATCTAAGTATAATTTATCTAGAAATTCCTCTAAATCAGATGTTTTAGGCTTTTAATTTACCTCATCTTCATTAATGGCTATGAAGCTTATTCCTGTAAGATGCTCCTCCTAGTTTCTTTCTTTGGAGTTGAGTGAATTGAATTGAGCTTTATTTTCTTCTTTTGTTTTACTCAAACTTTTTTGCATCATATTTGCCAGCATTTCCCATGTAGTCATTGCTTTCTTCTTCTTTTTAAATTTCCTGTTGCTAGAAGTATTCCTTTTATCAAAGTAGGAATTATACATTTTCTTCTTGTCTCCTTGCCTTTTATCTAGTTCTGAGTAATCAAATGTCATGTGTCCAAATTTGTTGCAATTGTAATATATTCGAATCTCCTTGTTCTTTTTCTTGCTCTTGTTTTTGCTTTTGAAGTTTTTCCCAAATTTCTTCTTTCTGATCATATTCCTAAATCTTCAATTATCATTATCATTTTCTCATCATTTTCACTCATTGAGGCTTCTTCTGAAGATTCTTCATTTTCTGATTGAACTTGTATAACATTCTTGCCTTTGAATTCATCTAGAACCTTTTGCTTTATTAAGACTTCTTGGGTCATAAGTGATCTCATGAGTTCTTCCACTATCATTTTATCCAGATTTTTTGCTTCCAGTCACTTTAGGCATCTAAAATCTTAGTAGAGATCTCAATATTTTCTTAACTAACTTGGGTTCTTCATATTTCTCTCCTAAGCTTTTTAGTCCATTTGTAATTTTCTAAAACCTTCCAAACATTTCAAAGATGGTTTCTGAATCTTTCATGGAGAAGGCTTCATATTCTTGCACTAGAATATTGATCTTAGTTTCTTTTACTTGACTTGTACCTTCATGTACTACCTGGATTTTCTCCCATATTTCTTATGCTGAATTATAGGAAGAAATCTTTTCAAATTTAGATGAAGATAGTGCACAATAGAGACATTTCTTTGCTTTAACATCAAGTTCTACTATTTAAATATCTTCTAGTGTATATTTATCTTCTACATTTCTAACATCTTTTATATTTTTAACTATAAACCGCAATTGGTAATTTGCAACAGTTAAAAAGTTTTACATTCTCATCTTCTAATACTCATAATTAGTTCCATCAAAAAGTGGAGGTCTGAAAGTAGATTGCCCTTCAGCAAATATGTTGTGGAATATAGTGGTCATTTGAATCTCTTCACAAGTTAATATACTGGTAATTGAAAATTAATTGGTGAAGCTTGCTCTAATACCACTTGTTGGTCCCTAACTAGATGGTAGCTCAAGAAGAGGGGTGAATTGAGTTTTTAAAAATTTTAGCCAATAACTTGAGAGATGTGCTTAAAATAAAATAAAGAATAACTTGCTGCTCATGCACACAGAATTTTTATAGTGGTTTGGCCCTTCCTAGGTTCCTACTCCACTTCTTTGAGTCAATCTCATTTATTGAACTCAAGTTCCACTATAACACTTGTTGCTTTTGCAAGTTCACCAGTAACTTACTGGTTTTCCAAGTTCACCAGAAACTTTTACACATTAGTTTTCAAGCTTACTAACTAACTTATACACATTGGTTTCCAAGCTTACCAACTAACTTATTGGTTTTTCAAAGCTAACCAAAAACTTTTATAAACTGTTGGTTTCATAAAGCTTATTAACTAACTCTTTATTTTTTAGATGGAATGTACAAAAATAATGCCTCTTACTTAGGCAAAAATGTATAAAAATTAAAGTTAAATTGAAAAAATAAAGTAAGTAATTAGATCGGATCCAAACTCCTTTTGAAG
This sequence comes from Pouteria campechiana, assembly GCA_036873735.1. Classification (NCBI taxonomy): domain Eukaryota; kingdom Viridiplantae; phylum Streptophyta; class Magnoliopsida; order Ericales; family Sapotaceae; genus Pouteria; species Pouteria campechiana. The sequence continues at coordinate 28,255 of JAYJMB010039489.1, read as the reverse complement.
TTGAGGCAAATCTGATTTTGAAGCCTCTGAATACTTTATCAGTACCATAGTAGTTGATGTAGTAAGAATGTGAATGCTCAAAGTAGTTTTCAATGTAATTTCTCTGATATCTTAGGTGTTGTCTTTATCCTCGATATATAAGATTTAAAAATTTTAGCCGTTGCAACTTTTGGCATAATTTTCAAATTAATTAGGTAGTTTGGTAACACCTTTTGGGTATTGTCAGGGTTTAAAAATTCTTAGTAGCATTCTCAAAACTTCTGTGCTTTGATTCATACCTTAACAGAATTTCTGAAGTGGTTCTTCAAAAGTTCTATGGTAAGTATAGTTTTGGCAGTATTCTCTTCAGAATTTCTATCCATAGTCTTTTTTTTCAATGGTCACAATTAAATCTTCTGAAGAACTTTTGAGTATCTTCTAATTTTCCTATGAAGTTTAGTCTTTACTTCTTTATGTCTTCATTGAATCATACTTTCTTAAATACACTTCTGATAATGTTTATGAGCTGATTATGTGTAGTGTGTTACTATTTCTACAATATTTCTATGTGAGTATGCTTCTACATTTCTAATGAGTGGTGTGACATTTCTTCTGCATTGCTTCTGTGCATCATGTCCACTTTTTGTATTATTTCTATGTAGTGTTGCATTTCTTCTAGCATGATTCTGAATAGCTAACTTATCTTCTAGGTTGCTTCTACATAACATATTACATTTCTAGGTTGCTTTTGTGTGACCAAAGTTTCTTTTAGCTTATCTCTGTGTAATCAAAGGTTCTTCTATTATTTTTCTATGGATCTTCTGAACACATATACCTTTTCTGTTTGATTCTTAACTTGCTTCTATGCTTCTTCTATTTTTCTCCTGATGTTCGATATTGCTTCATTTTGATTCTGAGTTAGTTCTGAAATGCTTCTAGCCACGTTCTAAGTTACATCTAGTAACTTTTGAGTGATTCTAAGTTAGGTATTTTATTTTTGATGTCGTTCTAAAATACATCTATGCAACATCTAATTAAAATCTGATTTCTTCTTAACTTCTAATTTCCATGCCAAGCCTTTAAGCAAGTTCTGAATTACTTCATAATGACTTTTGAACATCATTTTATTTGAGCATTCCTTTGTATATATTTCTTTGAAGGGTTATTGCAATTATTTTTATAGTTAACATCTTTATTTCTTACAATTACCTTCCTTAATCTGTCTTGATATTTAATACTTTAACACCTGAAAAGTAATTTTTTAGTAGCTTAATTCTTTACTCATTTGTTTGTTCATCATCAAAACTAAGTTATTTAATCTCATTGATCATCAAAATTAAGCTTAGTAAAGGGGTTAGACTTAACAATTTAGGCATTCTTTGATCAATTGGGGCCTTTCAAGCTAACCTAGTACATTCATTATCACTAATATCCCCATTGAACTTCAATGAAAAGAATGACATATGCAAAACATCTAATAGACCTCCATCCAATTTTCTTTCTTTAGCTTTATCATCTACACCTTTTCAGATTAAAAAACCATGCTTGACCTATTAAGAGACATATTCTATACACATGGTTACAAAGAAGTATAAAAGTGAAAAAGAAGATAAGTTTGAGGGTAGTTAAAAGAAGAATGCCAAACAAAAGGGGAGACGAAAAGAAAAGAATCAATAAGGATTCATCCTTCATTTGGGGGATCACATCCTAATGAACTCAAAAGAAAATAAGTTTAAGGGTGTGGTAGTAATACAACCCATAAAAAGAAAGAGAAAAGCAAATGAAAACTAAAGAGAGTGAACTTTCATGTGCAAATTTGTTTATGATATCTTACTTTGTGAATCTTTATTCTTTTTTTTCTGTTAACCAAACCTAAGGCCCCATTACAAGCTTAACAAAGGCACATTGATCCCAGTGAATAGAGTTGTTAACATTAGTGGAGAGGGATTATGAAAAAGTAAACCTATGGGATGTTTTATAGAGATCATTAGAATCATTGAATTGAATATTGTTAATTGAAAAACATGTAAGCAGCATGAGATTGATAAAGCACACACATACAGTTTTACTTCATGAAAAGGTTGATGAAGCATAAGATTTATGAGATTACATGGAAAGTGTTTTGAATAATTTTTGAGTTATATGTACATGTGTAATTTGTCTAGCATGTTCTTGATTATTTAAGAGAGATTATCTTGAATGTTTCATGAGACATAACTTTTGTTTTGGTTGAGGATGATCAAAAGGCAAGTTTGGGGATATTTAATAAGCTTATAATTTTTCATATTTTAATGCCTAAATTCATATATTTTGAATTTTTAATTGGCATGAATTAATCACATCTGATTAAATATTACAATGAACGAAGCTATTTTTAGTATAGATGGAAATAGATTTAGCAAATGTGTTCAATATAAAAATTTTAGCCCTTCATGTTATCTATCTAAAAAATTAAGAATCATAGTATTTGGATATCAAACATGGAAGTTATAGGCAAAATAATAACTATCATAGACTTCAGTATAGCTGAAAGAAACTTCAAATGTGTAAAATGTGGTGTCAATTTTAATCAAAAAATGGAACATCTTGAAGACTATTTGGAAAATATGTTTAACATAATAGTTTTATATATTTAAATTATCTTTCCAATGTAATAATAATCACATAATTCTGATATCATCTGCGAAAGTTATAATCAAAATACTATACATGTATCTGGTGGACAACAAAAAGCTAAGCCATGATGTAAAAAAGCTGAGTCGCGGCTCAATTCCAGGATGTGTTGACATAAAATGGGTAGTAGAAAGCTAAGCCATGGCTCAACACTAGAGACAGCATTGCAAATTTTGTGGATCTTGCTTGACTTGCACACCATAGCTAAATCCTAATGGAGATGATCTAAAATGAAGTTTTGGCACATCTTTGGGGACACTTTTGGCAAGGTTTGGAGGCAAAGAAACAAGTTTTTGGAAGCAAATACACAAGATTAAAGGTGGAATCTTCTTGCAAATGAAGAGTGAGCTAACAAGAGAGCAAAGTGTAGAGATTACTATATGGAGAATTATCTCTTGGTCTTTCTTTATTCTTTTTTAGTCATTTCTCTTTGTTAATCATATTTAAGACAATGTCTATTATTTTCCTTGATTCTATTATGAGCTAAGTGCTTAAATATAGGGGAATGATGTAGCCGAATAATGATTATTTGGTTTTATTATATTTAATGCATTTCTTTATTTGTTCATTATCTATGTTGAGTGTTTAATCTGTTGTTAATGCTTGTGAAAGAATGCTAGCCCTTTCAACACGATATATGATTCGATTTGAGGCTGAGAAGCGATGATCGAATTAGACCATGATTAACCACCATAAGATGATCATGATGATAGAGATATGTATGAAACTTATGCAACATTACAAGCTTATTGATTGCAATATCTTGGCTAGTTTGTGATTTTCATAGAGATGTAGGAAATTAGCTAATTGAGTAGGCTATTATGACTTGAGAAAGAATAGCAATTAACTAAGAGAAACTTATTGTCAACATAGGAGTAGACATTGATTGTTAAACTGATGAAAATAAATATGATTGATCTGGTAAAATTGAAAACCCCTAGATGTTTTAATAATTATATATTTTATTTGTCCCGAATCCACATCATTGCTAAAGTTCATTAAATTAGATCTTTTATCTTTACACCTTCTTACCACAATTCAATCTTTCAAACAAAATTCAGAGTTAAAGTAGTAGGTAATTGGTAGATATACCTCCTTATGGTAATGATATCTTACTCACTCTTTATTACTTGTTGACGACATGTGTACTTGCGTTAAGGAAAATTCGCTACACTAACCAACAACTCATACAATGATAGTTTTCTCAAGAGTTAACCAGCAACTCCCCAATTTGGTTAGCTAGAGCTAACTAGAAACTCTTACAAATGTGAATAATGGAATGCCTCTAATCTAAGCTAATGAGTACACACAGTTAAAGCTCAAACAAATATAAAAGATACAATAATAAAGCACATTATATTACAGTGAATTTGAGCTCCTTAAAGTGGTATTGATATGCTCTCGAATCTCCTTGATCTTGGAAGCACCTTGGAGTGAAGACACTTGTGAAACTTGAATAGGTATAGGTTTCCTGTATTTAATTTGTCTTTGTCACTTAGAACTCTCAAGCATCCTTTTTCTCTTCAATGGATTGTCTATTTATACATTCGAAGAGGTTATGGATCGTTTGGAAGAAGACCGTTACAAAATGTAGTTTTTGTAAAGCATTAAATTTCCAAATGTTTGAAAACAATAATTTTTTACTGTAGCAATTATTGTAGTGCTCGTGAAGTCTATGTCTGGAATTAAGTTTTTGGACATAAAGTTGATTTTCGAACTTAACTGTAGCCATGCCTAAAAATCACTCTAGCAGCCACTATAGCAGATCACTGTAACACTCGCAAAGATGGCCATATCCAAAATTCTATGTCTAAATACGCTTTGCCATGTCCAAGTAAAATTCTAGACTTATTGTAGATATGCCTGAAAATTTTGCACTAAGCTAAAGTGGCAATTTACTATAGCAGTTCACTATAGCAGAGTTACTATAGCACTTGGTTTCAATTTCATGTCCGAAGTTAATAGATGTGTCCAAACCTTTTGTCCATAGTTACTCTAGCTATGTCTGAAAGTTACCATAGCAAATCATTATAGCAGTTGCAAACAACATCTTTTTCTTTCCTTTTTGTTCCTCCATTTTACTAGAACTTGGTAAAACATATTAGCTTAATTTAAGTCATAAAATAAATTTTATTAATCATTAAAACCAAACCCTTTAGGTCAACAACCTCCTACTCTTTGATGATGACAAAACTTGAAGACTTGTAACAATAAGATAGAGATAATTTACTAATATAAACTCCCCTTAAGTAACTTATATAATAAGTATAAGGAAGTTTAATTCATTGCAACCCACTATGCTAAGATTGGTCCACATACAATAAATTTTCAAAAAGTTCAGGTTTTACTTCTTCTCTCCCTTTAAATCATTTTAAATCATTTTCCCTCAAATGCAGCAGGTCTCAACATTCTTCCCCTTTTTGTCATAATCAAAAAAGTCCAAGGGAGGAGGGATTTTCAACAATTTTTTGTATGAGGGACTAAACTATTCTCCCCAATAATGCATGATCCTAAACTTCATTTTCTTTTCTCCCCCTATCATGCATAATTTAACAGTTTTATTTCTCACATTCATACCAAAGTTCATCTAGTTGTTAATAGTAAATAAACACATAAAACGATTACAGAAGGTCTAACTAGGATTAAATTCCAGTCCCAACCTTAAACTGTTAAGTTTCTCAAACAAGCTTAACTTTTGCCTTAGGATTGTAATGACATTAAGGTTAATTTCATTTCATCCAAGCAATAGATAATTTTTTGTGTAGCTCTTCTTACATACTTACATACAAGATAGTTCTCTTATGCAAGATAAAGTGATGAAGCCAGAAAATGTAATGCAATATAATGCATAGACTAGGGAATGAAATACAATACCTTCACCTACCTAGCTACCTCAAATAGATTTATGTTTTTGTTTGCCATGGTTAAGAGGCTACTTTTCTCCTATTGTGGTTACAATTAGAAGACAGTTACACATAAATGAACTTCCTCTTCTTCTACATTTTCTTCTTCTTCTTCTTCACATTTACATTGTTCTACTAATTTTACAAATTTCTTATTTTTCTTCTTCTTTAGTAGACTCCTAATTTTCCTGGAAAGGGTTTTCATAATTTCTACATCATCATCCTCCCCCTCACTACATGAAGAATCTATTGTAAAAAGAGACCTTAAAATCTTTTTAACCTATTATGAACAAGAAATCTCCTAGCCTAAACATTTTAGGCTGTTAGTAAAGCTCATAAATTTAGAAAACATTTCATATATAGATTCATTCCAAAACATGCAGAAACTTTCATAATCTTAGACAAGCAAACTAATCACAGCTTCCTTCAATTAGCTTGTTCGTCATAAACTACTTGCAAATGATTTCAAATCTCCCTTACAGTTTCACTTGAGGATATTTTCTCAAATTTAGATGGAAAGAGAACACAATATAGAGTGTTTTTGGCTTTGGCATGTAATTGAACATCCCTAATGTCCTAATTTCATTAAAAGTGGAGATCACCACTCCTTCTACTATCTTCCATAACTTATAACTATTGGTAATTAAGAAATTCTTCATCCTCATTTTCCAATAGCTGTAATGCTTCCCACCAAAGTATGGAGGTCTAATGGTCAATTAACCCTCCTTGATTCCACCAAAATTGTTTGCCATATAAGATTACACTGAGGTAGAGATAAAAATGTGAATACCAATTTCTATGCCCTACTTTGATACCAATTGTTAGCCCCAAAATATTGGGTGTTTGGAGAAGTTGGAATCCAAATGGTGTAGGAAAAATAAATTAATTGTGCAAGTGTAGAAAATAAAATGCAATGAAAATACATAAGTACATATAATAAAGACAGAAGAATATAGTGGTTCGAGCCCCTTTAGTATCTACTCCACTTTCCAAGGTTTCCCCATCCTTCAATTCCGTTATACCCTGAGGAATCACACTTGGTTTCCTGAGCTAACCAAGCACTCATACATTGGTTTTACCAAGCTCACCAGAAACTCACACTATTGGTTTTTATGGTCTCACCACCAACTCATACAATCTGGTTTCTCAAGAGCTAACTAGAAACTCCCCAATCTAGTTAGTTAGAGCTAACCAGAAACTCTTAAAAATGTATACAATAGAATACCCCTAATCTAGGATAATGAGTACACGCAGTTAAAGTTCAAACAAATATAAAAGATACAACAATAAAGCACATTACATTATAGTGAATTCAAACTCCATAAAGTGGTATTGTTATTCTCTTAAAGTTCCTTAATCTTGGTAGCACCTTGGAGTGAAGACACTTGTGAAACTTGAATGGGTTTTCCAAATTTGATTTGTCTTTGGCACTTAAAACTCTCAAGCATCTTATTTCTCTTTAATGGATTATACAATTTGGAGAGGTTGTGGACTATTTGAAAGAAGACTAATGCAAAATGTAGCTTTTGCAGAGCAAATGTAGTTTTACTGTAGTATTTACTATAGCACCCATGAAGTCTTGTCCAAAATTAAGTTTTTAGACATGAAGTTGATTTTCAGACTTAACTATAGCCATGTTCAAAAATTACTGCAGCAGTCATTATAGCAGATCACTATAGTACACACAAAGATGACCATGTCCAAAATTCTATGTCTAAAAATGCTTTGCCATGTACGAGTAAAATTTCAAACTTATTGTAGTTATGTTTAAAAATTTTGGTCAAAGTCACTATAGCAATTTACTATTGTAGAGTTATTGTAATGCTCAATCCAAATTCCATGTCCGAAGTTAATAGCTGTGTCCAAACCTTCTGTCTGTAGTTACTATAGTTATGTCTAGAAGTACCATAGCAAATCACTATAGCAGTTTACCATAGTAGTTGTGAACAACATCTTTTTCTTCCCATTTTCTTCTTATATTTTAAGAGAACTTAGCAAAACACCATTAGCTTAATTGAAGTCATAAATAAATTTTGTTAGTCATCAAAACCACACCTTTGGGTCAATAAGGGTATCATCAAATTAGAATTAAATTTACAAATGTGTCTAAGATTGCCTTTATGATAAGATATGGGCATTGTGAGTTTCTAGTGATCCCATTTGACTTGACTGATGCTCCCGTAGCCTTTATGGATTTGATGAATAGGGTGTTCAGGCTATATTTAGATTAGTTTGTAATCATGTTTATTAATGACATCCTGATCTACTCTAAGAGTATGAAGAAACGTGAACACCATTTGAGAATGACATTGCAAAAGCTTAAGGAAGAAAAGTTGTATACTAAGCTTAAAAAGTATAATTTTTGGATAAATAATGTGGCATTTCTAGGTTACATAGATTTTGGTGATGGTTCAATAGATCCCCACAAGATAGAGGTAGTGATTGTTGGTCCCATGTAGATGAATAGCTCAAGAGGGGAGGGGTGAATTGAGAAAATAAAAATTATGGCCAAATAAAACTTGATGAGCCAAGAGGAAGTAGTGATGCAATATATATGTAATTCCATGTTTGATTGTATGACTATTTCACTTTCTAAGTTCAACTTCTCTTGTTCATTTACTATGTCAAACAGGTTATAGTGTGTGTGTGTGTGTGTGTGTGTGTGATAATGTAAGTGATAACATTATACTTGATAAAGTAATGAAGGATATAAAATAATTTCTCAAGCAACTAATGAAAACAATGAAGTGCACAAAAGGTAGAACAAGCAAGCTAACACACACAAACAACATAATTTTTATAGTGGTTTGGGAACCCCATCCCTACATCCACTCTTCCAAGGACACCAACTCATTGTGCCTTGAGTTCCACTATATCCCATATAATGGAAATACACTAGTGTCCTCAACACTCTTCTAGATTCCAGCTCTAGGGGCCATAAACAAGTGTCCCTGACACTCTTCTAGATTCCTGCTTCAGGGAGCGTAAACAAGTGTCCTTGACACTCTTCTAGATTCTAGCTCTAGGAGGCATACACAAGTATCCCTAATACTCTTCTGGTTTTACAAGCTTACTAGGAAACTCACTGTTTTCAAAGGTCACTAGTAAACTTGATGGTTTTCCTGAGTTCACAAACAACTCATATAATATGGTTTTCTTGAGTTCACCACTAACTCACATAGCTAATTTGATAGTACTTTTTTTGCACATTGCATTACCTCTTTTCTTAGACTGATTTGTACAAAGACTAAGCTCATAAATAAAATGATATCTCATTGAAGCTCATTAGATATCAATACTTCAGGTAAATAATTATTATAGAACTCTTAGGTACATTATCTATCAGTGCAATGGAGATTGATTATCTAAGAGAAAGCATAGTCTGACTAAGAGAGATGTTTATGCGTTTATGCTCTATTTTTATTTTTCTCTCAGCTTCCTCAACCTTCCTCATTGTCGCTTTGCCTTTATATTACTTCAGAAAATTCTGCCCATTGGAGGTAATTGGCTTTTTATTAATGTTGAAGACCATTCTAATTTCTCCCATTGAAAAACTATCTTCTTGAGAAACTTACTTGTAGTTGGAAAGCCTGCAGCGCCGTTCTTTGAAGAAAGTGCCTTTCCAGTTTTAGTAAACACTGGATAAAGACTTTTCTGGTTGACTAACTCATTCACTAGTTTGGAAAGACACTAATTGACCCTAAAGGGACATAGCCTCTAAGTATTGCTACCTTTGTCAGAGTGTAGACTGCTTTCCTTTAAATTTCTTTCCATCTTCAGCTAATCTTGAATTATCCGATCTGGTTTATAAAATTTGCTTCGAATGAGATTATGACAGGAGAGTACAGTCAATGATGTCTGACATAGATGGCTTCTACTCTTTATGATATATTATGTTTTATCTAAGAACTTTGTCAATCATACCTTGAGTTTGTCTCTTGTAGGTAATTAACAAAGTAACTCTGAGTAGATCCACACAATAGACCACTTCTCCATTGTCAGAGATCATTATAGTAATTTATTTTGTCTTGTAGTTTGTTTGTTATAAGCAACAGCTAAATCGTAGAAGCGCAGATGAAGTTTCTCTTCTTCATTGTACATCAAATGACATTATCTTGATAGATGAAGTTTTCTTCATTAGCTGAGGTGGCTTTGGCTATTTCTTTGTCTATTGTAAGTGGCAGATCATCCTTGTAGTGTTGACAGAGCATCTTCACAGCAGACGAAGTATCCTTCACCATATGAAGTCTTCTTCTTATTAGCCAAAGTATCTTTGTCTATTATAAGTGGCAGACTATTCTTCTTGACAGACAAAGCTTTTTCCCTAATAGATAAAATGTACTTTGTTTGTTGTTTATCTATTAGGATTGGCAAATGAAGTTTCAGCCCATAGATAAAGTCTTCCGAATGGTTCATCTGTTGGTTTGTCTATCATAAGTAACAAACAAAGTTATAGCGAGTAGAAAAATTCTCCTTCTAGATGCTTATATGATGGTTATCTATTAAGTAATAGATGACTCATTGAGGCATAGATGACTTACTTCTTTAAAGGTTGTCTGATGGATTTGCCTGTTGCTAATGGCAGACAACTCTTGTAGGTGCAGATGCCACACAAAGTTTTCTTCTTTAGTTGTTGTGCTACTTCTTCTTAGTCTTCTATATTTTCATAGATTGTAGACATGTTCCTTAGCCTCTTCGATTTTCAGATGAGCTTTATATGATAGACAAATGCTTGAGTAATTTTGTCTCCATTTTGGCTTTTTCATTTGTCTTTATTTTGTCTCTTCTTTTGTAAACTGAATTCATCTTTAAGTCATTGATGAGTGTTAATAATAATCAATTTTCTTATCTTGTTTGTGGAATTATTTATCTAAATCTTCGTGAGGTGAATGTTATCTATCATTGACTTTATCTTTAGGCAATTTGCTTGATTACTCATTGAGGCTTGAGCTCCATGACTATAGATTTTAGTGTCATTTTTTCTGATCATTCTTGTCTTCTTTCGGTTAGTGGATTATGCTTGCTGATGCAATCACAGTGTATGTTGTCCACTATATTCAAATTGCTTCTTGGTTATGTTTAGACCTATTTTTGCGACACTTGGGAACATAATTATTAGTACCACAAATGTTAACTCATATGTTGTTGCTCATCATCAAAACTTGACTAATTATCACATGCACTATTTGGTTCAACAGTGATGAACTAGCCAAGATCAACTAATGTGATAGCAATGAGTAGTTTCTTGGGATTGGTAGGATATTATAGAAGCTTCATGGAAGGGTTTTCCATGATTGTAGTGCCCATGACTAGATTAACTCACAAGGAAAGTAAATTTGATTAGACTAATCGGTGTGAGAAGCATTTTAGGAATTAAAGCAGCGTTTGGTGGAAGCACCAGTGTTGACAATTCCATTAGGATAAGGAGGATTTGTGGTTTATAGTGAACTTCAAAAAATGGGTTTGGTTGTGTGTTAATGCAAAATAGAAATGTGATAGCATACACATCTAGATAGTTAAGACCACATGAACAAAACTATCTGACACATGATTTGGAATTAGTGATAGTTGTTTTTGCATTGAAAATATGGAGGCATTTTATGTATGGTGAGAGTGTGATATTTACATTGACCATAAAAGCCTGTAGTATATTTTTGCATGAAGAGAGTTGAATATGAGATAAAGGTGATGCTTAGAGTTGTTGAAAGACTATGACTTGAATATTTATGGCCAACCAAGGAAAGCCAATGTAGTGGCTGATGCTTTGAGCAGTAAGTTTGGGAGTAGCATGGCATTTGTGCTTACTCAAAGGAATGAGTTGTTCGAGGAAATGAGGAGCTTGGATCTGCATGAATGACATGGGTAAAGATGATATAATTTAGGTATTAAAATAGTTGAGGTAGATAATGGATTATCTTTAACACAATCTCATTATATACAAAAAGTGTTAAAGGAATTTAATCATTTTGATTATAAGCCAGTTTCTACACTATATGATCTAAGTAACAAATTGGTTAAAAATACTAGTAGGTGTTGTGCACAATTAGAATATGCAAGAGTTATTGGAAGTCTAATGTATGCTATGAATTGTACTAGACCTAATATAGCATTTGTTGTTAAAATTCCAAGTAGGTATACATGTAATCCTGGTCATGAGCATTAGAAAGTTATTTCTAGAGAGCTTAGATACTTGAAAGGAACTATAGAATTTGCATTAAATTATAAACCATATCCTATTTTCCTTGAAGGTTATAATGATACAAGTTGGAATGTAGATAGTATAGAATCCAAGTCAACAATTGGATGGATATTCACTATCGATGGAGGATCAATTTCATAGGCATCAAAGAAACAAATGTGGATATCTCACTCTACAATGGAAAGTGAATTTATTGCACTTAGTTATGCATCTAAAGAAGGGAAGGGGCTTAGGTATCTATTAATGGAACTATCATATTGGCCTAGAGTAACACCAACACTATCAATATTTTGTGATAGCCAAGCAAAAATTTATCATGATATTAGTAAAACTTACAATGGGAAGTCACAAAGTGTAGGTCTAAGGCATAATTTTATTAACGGTTATTAAGAGATGGAATAATTATAGTAGAATATGTAAAGTCTATCTTAAATCTTGTTGATCCTTTAACTAAAGAAATTTCAAGGAATCAAATTAGGAAAAAAACTATATGAATGGGACTAAGATCAATTAAGAATGATCTTCCACCCTTGATGGAAACCCCACCCAAGCTTTGAGATAATAAGTTAGGTTCAAAGGGAAAAACAAGTCAAGAACTTGATTCAAAATACATTAGAAAATTTGTTAAGTCTCATTTCTAAAGTTCTCATGTAAGGTTACTACATATTTTTGTGAAGTTGAGTAAAAACTCTTAATATATCTATAAACTTAAATGTTGGGATGATGCATAAATATCCTTGGTAGATCTAACCATATGAGTAGAGAAGTAAGCGCTATTGACATGAATGTATGGTTTCGATGACAAATAAAACTTTGATTAAAGATTATGTACTAATGATTATTATCAAGTTTTTAGCATATAGAATCAAGTTGTAGGTCTTAGAAAAATGAGAATAGAAAACATATTCCATGGTGACAGGCTTGAGCAAGTAAAGAAGCAAAAGACGAAGTGTTGTAATAGAAAAAGCATGAATAAAAAAGACTCAGTTGTTTTCATTCGGTTGTCAAAGTGGAAAATCATATCTAACAGATGCAACAAAGTATGTATACAACAGATTTTGTCTATCATAAGCAAGTCATAGTTATGCCAATGGTTGTCTGATGAGAACAGATAAAGGAGGAAGAAGTGAAAATCTTTCTGCAGAATAAAAACTTCATCTGCCATCAATAGACAAAGCAAAGAAGCAAGAATCATACGACATAGTAGAAACTTCGTCTATCATAAGTGAGCTAATAATTGTCTATTGTCAACAGACAAAGTGAAAGAAGCAAGGTGTGTTTGATAGAGCAAAGAATTAATTAGTGATCATCTGCTGATAACAGACAAAGTGAAGAAATATTCCATTAGATGAAGGTGTGAAGAAAATCCGTCTACAATCCAACACTTTATCTATTACCTAAAATAGATGAAGTGCTAAAGCAAGGAGACATCTATGCCTCTATGATACAACAGACAAACAAATTGAACTATTAATTCATCTAGCAGTAATAAAAAGGATGATTCATCTATCACTTACAAAAGACAAAGATGAAGGAACTTTGTCTTATGGATAGCTGGAAAGATACTTCATCTATCATAAGTAAAAGATGAGCAACAATGAGAAAGAATTGTTGGTCTTCGCTCAACATTAACAATAATCTTTCTGTATTAATGAAAGAGGTAGCCATTATAGTAATACCTTGACCAGAGCTTATTGAAAAACTAGAAATCATCTTTTGCAAGGTCAAAGTTGCAGGCATTTCAAGATATGAGGAATAAGTAGAAGTTAGAGAATTCAAAATATATCAATCAGAACATCCTCTATTATTAATGGAGTTCACCTACCACCAACGACTAAAATTCAAAGTAGCTATAAATGAAGCATCGCTAAAACAGGAGGAACTAACAAAGTATTAAGAAGATCATTCAAAAACCTATTAAGAGCATTTACCAATATGAGCTAAACCTTTTGCAATCCTTCAAGAGTCAAGAGCCTTGCATTTAAACCTTCCTTAACTTTTATTTGAAGGCTCTCAACTATCTTTGAGAAGATCATTTACTTATGCATTCAACTTTCAAAAATCCTCCCCTGTGCTTACTGAGAAATTCCTTTACTTAAACTTCTGATATTTATTTCTTGTAAAGCTCCTTGAGTTAGTGGTGGAGAATAGACTCAAGAAGAGTTGTGACTATCTAAATGAAGACAAAATCTATTTACTCAAGTGTGCTAGGAGCACTATAAATATGCCCACTAGAGCTAGAATCCAAAAGAATGCTAGGAGCACTATGGATATGCCCCCTAGAGCTAGAATCTAGAAGAATGTCAGGGACACATGTTTATGCCCCATGGAGCTAGAATCTAAAAGAGTATCAAGGACACTTGTTTATGTCCCCTAGAGCTAGAATCTAAAAGAGTATCAGGGATACTTGTTTATGTCCCCTAAAGTTGGAATATAGAAGACTGTTGGGGACACTATTATATTTCTACTTTTGGGAATAGTGGAACCAAGGATACTAAGAGAAAAGCGCTCTTGGAATAAAAATCATTGTATTTTATTTATTTTATGCATTTATTGATTAAGGAACTAATTACTAGAGGGAAGAGTAATCCTAAAAGGGGTTGAAAAATAATTTTTAAGTACCAAATTTACCCCTTCCCTCTTGGGTTTTGTCTAACCTTCAGGACCAATAAGTGGTATCGGAGCAGACTACATAAATACTTGTAGTGATCCAATGGTAAACCCATTATCCTCATTACAAATATTCGCTAAGGGGTAATCATCTTCCCAGCCATCCCTATTTGATGGAACTAACTTCACTTATTGGAAGTTAATAATGAAGCAATTTATTATGGCCAATGATATGAAATCTTGGAGGGCTATTAAAGCTGAAATCACTCTTCCCATTACTGAAGTAGATGCATGGACTAAAGAGGAAGCCACCTCAGTCCAAAATAATGCAAAGGCTATAACTCTTTATTTTGTGGACTATCCTCATCTAAGTATGATAAAGTATCCTCTTACACTACTAAAAAGGATATATGGGATAAGTTAGTGTCTATTTATGAAGGTTCGTCACAAGTTAAGGAAACCAGAAGAAATATATTGATGGGAGATTAGAAAATTTTAGGATGAAGAAAGAAGAAAGTATATCTGAAATGTATGCTTATTTTTCTAAAGTTACTAATGCTTTGAAAGGTTTGGAAAAAAAGTTACAAATTCTGAACGGGTGATGAAGATACTAAGGGTGCTGCAGAATCATGGAACCAAAAGATTACAATAATAGGGGAAGCAAAGGATCTAAACACTCTTATAGTAGATGATCTTATCAGTTCATTGATGTCACACGAGCTAATTAAGAACAAAAGGGAAGTGTCAGCAAAGCCAAAGAAAAATATTACCCTGAAAGTGACCAAAGAAAGCACCAATGATCTAGCACATAATCTAAAGATGACATGGTCATGTTGGTTAGAAACTTTAAAAAGTTTGCAAGAAGCAGCAGAGGTAGCTCATCAAGAAGACAACCTAGACAATAAAAGAAAATGGCTGAAAGAAAGAAGGATCTCCCTACATGCTATAGATGTGGAGGGATTGGACACATGTCTCCTAAATGTCCTAACAAAGAAAAGGTAAATATGAATGAGAAGGATGATAGAAGAGAAAAGAAATACTTCAACAAGTCCTCAAGAAACCAAGCCAAAGGGATGTATGTGAATGATAAAGAATCATCAGGAACAGGCTTGAGTGAGAAAGGTTACAAAGAGGTTGGACATCTCATAAAAATATGTTGCATGGCCTAGATGGGGAATGAATCAATAGATTAAATCACCATCAAAGAGCACTGCACAACGAAGCTAGAAACAAATTCATATTACTCTCATAGTTCCGACTCTTCAAGTTCAAATAGCACTTATGACAAATGCAAAAACCTTAATAAGTTAGAACAATTATACAACTCTTTCTTCAGTGAGTTCGAATCACTTGGCTAGAAACTTACTCAAAAGAATAGGCACTTTGATGTAACTATCAAAGTAAATTCTATTCTAGCAGAAAGAAATCTATCTCGACAAAAGGAGGTTGGAGATTTGAAGAAAGAGATTGAATTATCAAACAATATGTTGAGTAAATTTTCCAATCCAGGAGAATCTGTGACCAAATTTATGAGAATTATCGATCAAACTAGCAAAATGGGACTTGGATGTGAATAGTTTGATGATGAAAATTTACAAAAATTTGCTGAAAGGTCCAAGGGAGTGAACCTCATAGAAGAAAGGAAAAATTGTCCAAATATTAGAAGGTTCATGAATTATTCTTACATAAAGAAACCAGTGGAATATATTACATCTAGCAAAGTCCCAAATATTTGTTATTTTTGCAACAGATTTGGACATAATGTGTATGATTGTTATGCCAAAAAGATGCAAGCAAAAAGTGTTAAGATGAGATGGAAATACAAGGAATGAGCACACACTCATACCACACACTTTCTACTAATATCATTAGACCCAATACTTGAGTACCAACAAGGTAAGAAGAAAATTTGCGTTGAATGCAAGTCTCAAAGCTACATCTAGAAATGCATGGTTTATGGATAGTGGTTGTTCGAGACATATGACTAGGAACAAAAAGATGTTCAAAGAATTAATGCCAATGGATGGAGGAACAAAAGTATTCAGCAATAATCTACATAGAGGATGTATTATATGTAGAAGAACTCAAGCACAATCTACTAAGTATCAGTCAATTTGTGATAAGGGTCACAAAGTCGTGTTTGAACCATCTGCATGTAATGTATTCAATATAGACAATGATCTATTGTTTAGCGAAAAAAGGCTTGGAAATATTTATCTAGTACAGCTGGATGATATAGTTGGAAAATGCTTAACTTCAGTCAAGGATAATCCATGGGTATGGCACAAGAGGATGGGACATATCAATATGTCAAATATCAAATCTTTATCAAAAAAGGATCTCGTGATTGGTCTATGAAAATTAAACTATGACAAAAATCAAATATGCAAATCCCGTCAATTGTCAAAATAGACCAAAGTATCTGTCCATCCTAGAAATGAAGTATCTACATCCAAACCTCTAGAACTATTGCATATGGATTTATTTGGACCATCAAAAATAGTCACACTTGGAGGAAACAGATACATATAAGTGATAGTGGATGACTACTCTAGATTTACATGGATAATTCTCTTGACTAGGAAAGATGAATCATTTTCAATATTTTATACTTTTTCAAAGCTAGTCTAAAATGAAAAACAAATGTCTATTGTATCTATTTGCAATGATCATGGTGGTGAACTTGAGAATAGAAGATTCATTGATTTTGTGATGAAGCTAGAATTCACCATAGTTTCTCATCTCCCAGAACTCCTCATCAAAATAGAGTTATGGAAAGAAATAATTAGACAATTCAAGAAATAGCAAGAACCATGCTAAATAAAAATATATTGTCCAAAAGATTCTAGGGAGAAGCAGTTAGTACTGCTTGCCATGTGCTGAACAAGGTCACCTAAGAGCAATCTTACAAAAAATCCCATATGAGCTTTAGAAAGGAAAAAAACCAAACATCTTATATTTTTATCCCTTTGGATGCTTATGCTATATGCTAAACAATAGAAAAGATAACCTTAGAAAGTTTGATCCAAAGAGCAATGAAGCTATCTACTATTCCAATAGTAGAGCATTTAGAGTCTACATTAAGAAAACACAGGTTGTAAAAGAGTTCTTACATGTTAAATTTGATGAAGCAAATATAACCCCGAGAAAATAGTGTGATAGTGATGTAGATGAAGTTACAACAAATATGAAGAGGCTCAAATTGAAGGATCAAGCAAATGGCACCAACAGAAAAAATATACAAAGTTCAGAAAATGAAGAAGAGGTAAGAGTAAGTAATGTTCCTTATCAACCTCCTACTGATTTGAGATTTGTTATTACTCATCCTGGGAAGCAAATTATAGGAAATATATATAACGGTGTAAAAATAAGAAGGTCTATGCAAAATATCTGTGGTTATTATGCCTTCATATCTATAATAGCACCAATTAACATTGATCAAGCTTTGAATGATGAAAATTGGATTATAGCAATATAAGAAGAGCTTAATCAGTTTAAAAGGAACAAAGTATGGGAACTAGTTCCAAAACCAAACAATGTTGATGTAATCAAAACTAAATGGGTATTTAGAAACAAACTAGATGAAAGTCTATTAGTTGTAAGGAACAAGGCGCAGTTAGTTACTAAGGGATACTCTCAAGAAGAAGGAATTGACTTTGAAGAATCATATACCCCTGTAGCTAGATTAGAAGCCATTAGAATGATACTTGCTTTTGTATCCTATAACAACTTTAAGTTGTTTCTGATGGATGTAAAGAGTGCATTTCTGAATGGATATTTAAGTGAAGAAATGTATGTAGATCAACCTCCTAGTTTTGAGATTAATGATCAACCTAATCATGTCTGTAAGCTCACCAAGGCATTATATGATTTAAGACAAGCTCCAAAAGCTTGGTATGAAAGGTTTAGCAAATTCTTAAATGATCATAAATTCAAGAGAAGAAAGTTTGACACTACTTTGTTTTTCAAAAATATTGATAAAGATATCTTGATAGTTTAAATTTATGTGGATGACATTATATTTGGAGCTACTAATGAAAAACTCTGTCAAGATTTCTCAAAGATCATGCAGGCTGAGTTTGAAATGAGTATGATGAGAGAATTGAACACTTCCTTGGATTGCAAATCAAGCAAAGAGATGATGGAAATTATATTTGCCAATCCAAATATACTAGAGAGATCCTAAAGAAGTTCAAAATAGAAGAATTTAAGGTAGCAAGCACTCCAATGAGCACATCAACAAGGCTGGAAAAGGATGAAAAAGTTAAATCATCGATCAAAAACTATATAGAAGTATGATTGGATCTCTTCTTTACCTTACTGCATCCATACCAAATATTCTCTTTAGCATATGCTTGTGTGCTTGATTTCAGTCCAATCCCAAAGAATCTCACCTTACTGCAGTAAAATGAATTTTTAAGTATTTAGTTGACACACCAAATATAGGACTTTATTATCCCAAAGGAACTGATTTTGAACTCATTGGATATTCTGATGTTGATTTTGGAGGATATAAAGTCGATAAAAGAAGTACTAGTGGAACCTATCAATTTTTAGGAAATAGTTTAGTATCATGGTTCTCTAGAAAATATACTAGTGTTGCTCTTTCTACTGCAAAAGTTAAATACATAGTAGCTAGAAGTTGTTGCACTCAATTGTTATGGATGAAACAATAACTTCTCGATTATGGACTAAGCTATAGAGACATACCCATTAAATGTGACACACTAGTACTATATGCTTGACAAAGAATCAAGTTTTACATTTGAGAACTAAGCATATAGAAATCAGTCATCACTTTATTAGAGATCATGTTGAAAAACATGATATATGTCTAAAATATATGCCCACAAGTGCTCAACTTGCTGATATCTTTACCAAACCATTGCTATTAGAAAGTTTCTGCAAATTTAGAGGAGAATTAGGCATGACAAATGTGATATCTAAAAGTGAAATCTCTATTGTTTCTATGCTTGAAATTGCAACGTTTGATATGCTGTCTTAAGGCTAAACTTCATCTCGGACAGAGTAAGCTATTCACATACAGTGCTCCATTCGCACTTCATCTGAAGATTATTTTCCAAGGCTGAGTACACCTCATTTTCTTGTTAGAATAAACTTACAGCTATGGTTATTACATCTAATTCTATTTTTAGCTTAAGTAATTTTTTGCTTTTTGAAATATCATATCAATCACCTTGTATAGCCCCACATTCAATCTATTTTAATGCACAACCAGCAGTCTCTCTCTACACCATGACAATGAAGAAACTTAGGGAATAGTAACAAGATCTAGTAGGGAGCCTATCGAGTGGTGGAAATGGAAGCACCAAAGGAAGCTCCCTTACTTTTATTATTAGGATGATATTACCTCAGTTCACAACAATACCCTAGGTCATTTTCACTGACAAAAGTATTTCTCTTTAAGATGTGGCTTTCAAAATTATAATTTATATCTCAGCCACTTTTGCCCCTGGATCCAACCTTATCATTAGCTGGGGCCCTTGAAGAGAGGGGAAAGGAAGCTCGAATAGCTTCATTATCATCTCCTTTCCCTCTTCCCTTCCTTGAAACTTTGTATCAACCATTATGATACAAAGTTCTCCTCACTGTACCCTACACCTCGTCCATAGTCTCACACACAACCTCTCCTGCTCTTTACACATAGGTTGAGTGCTTATCTTCTTGTCATCATTTTCATTATGTAGCTTGGTTTGTATTGAAATGAAATGAAATCTTTTCATTATTTTCTAGCTACTTCTATTTGTGTGTGTATCTTACTAGGAGGGAGTACGTCTTTTTGCTTATGACAAAAAGGAGGAAAAAAATATGCAAATTATGTCAAAAAGGAAATATAAAGCAGCATACTCAATAACTAATCAAGGGGAGAATACATTCTAAATAATCAAGGGGAGAATATATATATATATATAAAACAAGATAAGGAAACATCAGAAGATGGCAACTTATGGAATGACTAAACATTATAAACATTTTTTTATCTACATACATTCAGGGGGAGATTATCTTTTATGAGATCATTTTCAATCAAGTTTTGTCATCATCAAAAAGAGGGAGAATGTTAACATAAATTCATAATTTTGATGACAAACAAAACTTAATTAAATATCATATACTAATGGTTGTTATCAAGTTTTTAGCATACAGAATCAGGTTGTAGGTCTTAAAGAAAAATGAGCATAGAAAACATATTCTATGGTGATAAGGCTTGAGCAAGTAAAGAAGCTGGATGAAGTATTATAATAGACAAAGTATGAATGAAAAGGACTCGCCTATTTCCATTCGTCTATCAAAGTTGAAAATCATATCAATGGATACAAGATAGTATGTATACAATAGATTTCGTCTATCATAAGCTACCCATAGTTATGTCAATGATTGTCTAATGAGAATAGACAAAGGTGGAAGAAGTGAAGATCTTTTCAGCAGAATAAAAACTTTGTCTGCCATCAACAGACAAAGTGAAGAAGCAAGAATCGTATAGCAGAGTAGAAACTTCGTCTATCACATGTGAGCTAATAATCATCTGTTGTCAACAAACAAAGCGGAAGAAGCAAGGAGTGTCTGGCAGAGCAAAGAATTTGTCAATGATCGTCTGTCGATAATAGACAAAGTAAAGAAATATTCTATCAAATGAAGGTGTGAAGAAACCCATCTACAATCCAACACTTCATCTATTACTTACAACAGACATATCCAACAGATGAAGCGCTGAAGCAACAAGATATCTATGCCTCTATAATGCAATAGATAAAGAAATTAAACTATGAATTCATCCGGCAATAATAGAAAGGGTGATTCATCTATCACTTACGAAAGGCAAAGATGAAGGACTTTTATCTTATGGACAGCTAGACAGATACTTTGTCTAACATAAGTAAAAGACGAGTAATAATGAGAATGAATCATTAGTCTTCGCTCAACATTAATAACAATCTTTCTATATTAATGAAAGAGGCAATTATTCCAATAATACCTTGACTAGAGCTTATTGAGAAACCAGAAATCATCTTCTCCAAGGTCAATGCCGCAGGCATTCTAGCATACGAGGAATAAGTAGAAGTCAAAATTTCAAAACACACCAATCAGAATGTCCTCTATTATTAATGGAGCTCACCTACCACTAATAACTAGAATTTAAAGCAATTATAAATGAAGCATTGTGGGAGCAAGAGGAACTAATGAAGTATTGAGAAAATCATTCACAATCTTATTGAGAGCATTTACTAATCTAAGCTAAACCTTATGCAATTCTTCAAGTGTCAAGAGCCTTGCATTCAAACCTTCTTCAACTTTTCTTTGAATGCTCTCAACTATTTGGGAAGATCATTTACTTTTGCATTCAATTTTCAAAAACTTTTCCCTATGCTTACTAAGAAATTCCTCTGCTTAAACTTCTAACATTCATTTCTTATAAAGTTCCTTGAGCTACTAGTGGAGATTAGACTCAAGAAGAGCTATGACTATCTGAGTGCAGACAAGAGTTATTCACTCAAGCCCCTAGAGCTAGAATCTAGAAAAGTGCTGGGAGCACTATGAATACCCCCATAGAGCTGGAATCTAGAAGAGTGTCGCAGACACTTGTTTATGCCCCCTGGAGCTGAAATCTAAAAGAGTGTCAAGGATACTTATTTATGCCCCCTAGAGCTAGAATTTAGAAGAGTGTTGGGGACACTATTGTATTTTTACTATTGAGAATAATGGAACCCAAGACACTAAGAAAAAAGTGCTCTTGGAAGAGTGGAGTAGAGTGTTTACTTGGACCACTATAAAAATCATTGTCTTCTTTATTTAGGAATTTGTTAATTGAGAATTGATTGCTAGAGGGAAGAGTAATCGTAAAAGGGGTTGAGAAATAATTTTTTAGTACCCAATTCACCCCTCCCCTCTTGGGTTTTGTCTAACCTTTAGGACCAATAACCACTTCTAAGGACACTGGGATCATCTCTATAATACTTATGAAAACAAGATACACACATGGCTATAAATTTGCTAACTCATAGATCCTCAAAGAAATTTTCTTTTATATAGATGTGTGCTATTTATCTAGTTATGTCATAAGGGTCTTTGGTTCAAAACTAATAGGTTACTAAATGCCTGATATAACTTTGATTTTTAAGTACTAATTAAAGGTTCAAATCTATAAGATGCCTTTAATTATGCATCTATTTTATTATGCCAAAAAAAATAAAAATAGAAAAAAATTATTTTTTTTAAATGTGGGGGATTTGTTGGTTTTAAATAAATTTTAAAAATAAAATATTATTATTATTAAAAAGATTTTAAAAATTATTATGTATAGTAGTGGTGACATAATAAAGTTTTGCTATAGAATACCTAAGTTTGAATCTCTATAAGGACAATGTAATGCATTGTTTGCACAGGGCGCAAGTGCAATGGCAGCTTGGGTGTCTTTGATGTCTATATTTGGCGCACTTCGAACTTTGCACATGTGCATCATCACCAGGAGCTAGGATATATTAACATATTTAATATATTAATATATTTATTGCCATTATTATAGCTAGTTAAATTAACCATCAGAAAACTAATAGGAAAAATCGCTTCATATTGTCTATTTAAGGGTTATCTCTCTGAAACTCAAAAGTGTTCCGTGTTCCAGAAGGGTGCCTTGGTGGTTTTTGTGAAGAGACAACAAGTCCCTATAGGACTTATATATATTCTATAAATTTTTGTGCTAAGGTATTGGGTTTTTCCCTCTATGTGATACTGCGAAAATTCAAGATAGCATTTCATACTATTTCATCTCTATCTACATAATTATCTTTTTGGGCATTTTAATATAGTTTTTATTTGAGGATCTTTTCAACACTTAGAAATGCAAATCTTTGTGTTGATTTTATCAAATTTGTGAGTTCATTGTATCCTAAAAACAAAGTGCTCATATATAGCCCTTTTGCAAATAAACTGGGTAACAAATTTGAATTGAAAAATTGATAAATTTTGTCAAACCTTGAACTACAAATTCTAACTTTTCTAACATCAACAGCCCAAGCCAATTTAAAGTAAGGATGCAACTCAAGTTGAAGTCAATTTTAACTCTAATTTATTTAAAAAAACTTTTAATCATAACCAAGAATATATTTCTAAACTTCTACCCTAATCATAACCTTATTAGTAAAATTTTGAGTTAATAATTCAACTTGAAATTTTTGGTTATTAATAGATTTTCTAACTTAAATTTATTAAAAAATAATAAGACATAACTGATTTAATGAACATATCATAATAAAATGCAATGACATTTTTAGAAATCATTTTCAAAATACTTAAAGGGGTGTATTGAATTATAATTATTAGCCAATAGTATCCAAATTAAGCAAATATATATATATATATATCTTCAAATGATAGAGGTGACAATAAAGTTAAAGTATATATATTCCTAAATGAAGAAGGAAGATAGTGTGCAGAAAGAAGTTAATCCTTAACAATGGTAGGCAAAAGGGCAATAATTTAAGAAATCAGCAATTGAATTTGAAGTGAGGGATTGAGATGGGGAAATTGAATTGGTTAGGTTACCTTACCATAAATCCCCACTCAATTAAATTTATAGATCGAGTTGAGTTCAGCCAAATCCCTCCAACTCACATTTTGATTTACCCTAGCCTAAACCCACCAAAATCGAATTGTGTTGGCTGGGTTTGGGTTGAATGAATCCAACCAAAGTTTCTACCCTAATTGAAGTAGAAATATATATATGGGCTAGGGGCTTTAAAGGCTTTCAAGAAAAAGAATTTTTATTAAAATGGCTTTGATTTTATTTTTAATAAAATCTATTGGCAAGCTGACAGCTAATGCATTCAAGGGCTAAAGAAAATGGGCCATGAAGACGGGGGGCATCCAAGCCCACTATGAGCCGAATGACCATTTGAAAGACCTATAGCTTTTTTCGGCTAGGTTTGGTAATAGCTTTAGTTGATCAGGTTATCTCCATTCAGTAATTTTATCAAAGAGACTTGGTTATATATGATTCGATTTATAAATTTAATTAGTTTCAAGATGATGTTTAGACAACTAGAATAATAATATTTTCCCACCTATTTAGTAAAAATACCTCCAACTTCCAATGATCAATTTCTTCAATTCCTTCTCTTTCACTTAGTACTATTGATATCCAACTCTTTGCTACATAGCATCATTCAGTTTTCATTTATGATTAAAGTTTAAACTTTACAAATATGGTTATGATCAAGAGATTCTAACCAGATTATACCCCTAGGCAAGAAAAACGAAAAGAAAATTCTTTGAAGTTGCATACAAAAGGAATGAGTGAAGGAAATGGTTCATGGGTGGTGATCCTATAGGATTCTTATCATATTGTGAAATCCCTATCCTATCTAATTGGAATTAATATTTTATTATTTCAAATAGAGATGCATCTTTAAGCAATATTTTGCATTCCACCAAATTGATATCTATTAATGAACTCTAACACAGATACCCAATTATTCAATTGGCACTGTGCCACGTCAAACCCTACTTTAATGGGATATCTTTTCCAACTACTACACAGTCTAATCCTTCTAGAATCCTTCTTGAGACAAGAATCCTCGTCCCACTTGCATATAGGCTATGTGAGCATTCTGTCTATGCACCCATGCTCAACTATAAATAAACCCAGGTATGTACCTTAAAAACACAAGCTCTTGCTACTATCCCATCATCTCTAAAAGAGTCTCATTTATTAACTTAAGCATTAGAGTGTTCATGTCGGGAACACCCCTAGCATCCTCTGACCTTTGTTCTAGTCTTGTAAGATTCTAAGCGAGATCTTCTCAAGAGCCATATCAGTATTCCTTTTGAGGATGACCCAATCATTGGCACCCTCTATGGGAAGCATTTTTATATAAACCCAAAGATGTCAAATGATATTCAAGGTAACACAAATGTTCCCTCACTCCCTGCTGCAATCAACAACATGCTTCCACCTATAATCAATATGGCGGTACAACTTCACCTAGGGACTTGTTTGGCCAATATGGTCTAATAAGTCAACGAGCAATGCAGCAGATGATGCAGGGTATGATGCAGCAAATGATGCAATAATTTATACAGCAATAAGGTAACCTTATGAGAAAAATTCCTCCTCAGCCATCCCACCCTCAGGCGGATCTGGTCGAAAATAGATCTAGAAACCATGCGGGAATAGGTTAAGCAACTACCGCTCCATTCCATGGACCATAACATGCCAATTTCCTCCCTAAAGCACAACTGGCAACCTCTGTGATCATTCATACTCTGGGGGTACCAATAGAGCAAGACGCTGGTGACTGTCTAGTTAGGGCAATCAATGTTGTCCTAGAGCTAGCCCAAAGATAAGAAACCTACACCCTAGAAAGGGAAGCTTCATCTCACCTGGAGACAAAGAAGCTCCATGAAGACCACACTACAAGGTACAAAAGGAATACTTAGATGCAAGTAGAGAAGCTACATATGAAGCATCCCCCTTTCATTCAAGAGATCTTGGAGGAACCAATATCGAAGGGATTTAAAATGTCATCCTTAGAAGCTTATGATAACCTAACGGATCTGAACAATCACCTCGCCAGGTACAATGAACAAATGACTCTAGTAGGGGTCTCATATGCCATAAAGTGTAGCGCCTTCCCCACCCCCCACCCCCAATGCATAAGGGAATGGCACTATCATAGTACCAGACATTGGCCCTAGAATCTATCAACTCTTTCGATGACCTAGAGGAGTGGTTCTGAAAGTGCTTCATTAGTTAGGGAAGGTAGAGGAGGACAAGAGGGTTTTTATTATCAGTAAAATGAAGAGAAAATGAGACCCTTCATGAATATGTCAATAAGTTCAACCATCATTCTCTTGATATAAAGAGGCTTGACCATAATGTCATGAAGGCAACGCTCCCGGATGGTATTATAGATACCAATGTGAGGTACCAATTATGCCTATGGGTCCCCAAAGACTATTTGAAACTCCTGGAGGCCATAAACTGATACATTGAAGTGGACGAAAGCACCAAGAAGAGATGGAGCCACTCCGTCTCTATGCAATGGGATGACTGGTCTCCCCCCAAGATGTCAGAATGACCGCTCCTCCCCACCCCCCAGCATCAGGATAGCAGGAATTATGGGCCCACCAAGAGCAGGTCATCAAAGGCACCCCTGACTCCCCTCAATCGCCCCACAGCACATGTGCTCCACAAAATCCAAAAGCAGGGGTATCAGATCAGCAACCCACTCACCATTAAAAGTAGACACAGCCTTGATACCAACAAATACTACATGTATCATAAAGGTATTGGCCACGATACAAGAGAGTATCGCATCCTAAAAAAGAAATTGAGAAACTTATAAAAAGTAGAAGGTTACTATACTACTTGGCGAGCAACGCTTAGAGAATAATGGGTAGGGGAGAAGGTCAATTCCAAAATAAAGTGATGGCGAGAAGGGATGAAGAAGACACCACAACAGAAGCCAATCAACATACAGCAGGAATCATCAACATCGTCACTGGTGGTCCCGCAACTAGGCCGCAAGTGCTCCCAGAATAAGTAAACTTGGTTGGACAAAGCTCCAAATAGAAAAGGGAAGAAGAAGACTTCTCAATTATCTTTTCTAGGAAAACATAGTGAGCAGAGCCAAAGGACAGGATGACGTTGTAGTTATAACAGTGATAATATTGAATTACGAAGCAAAAAGAATCATGGTGGACAATGGCTCATTTGCAAACATCCTATTCTACTATTATTTTGAAAAGATGCAGATTGGCAAAAAAGCACTGTAAACAGTAGAGGGGTGATTAACAAGCTTCACTGGAGATGGAGTATTCCCATAAGGAATTATCACTTTCCTTTCATGATAGGAGATCACCCCAAAAGATGGACCATACCCCTTGATTTCATGGTAGTATATGTACCATCAGCATGTAACGTCATTCTAGGACATCCGGGCATCAACAAAATAAAGGCAAGGGTATCTACATATCATCTAGCCGTTAAATTCTCTGCATCTAGCTTAATAGGTACAGCTAGGGGAGACCAAAAAATCACCCAAGAATGCTATGAAATATCAATGAAGGAGAAAGTATCAAGAAATATGTAGATCGATACTATGGATACCCGAGATGAATAACAAATCACCAGAAGTGAGCCAATAGAACCATTAAAAACTGTTCCGCTGATTCCAGACACTATAGAAAGAATCATACAAATCGACTCTACTGTAATGCCCTGCAACACCACCCTATGCATTTTGACCATGCCACCCTAGGGTTGATGCGGAATGCTACCAATTCCCTTCTTCATAAGGGAATTCTTATCATAACCTCACAATTTTCCTAATTTTAGGAAAAATATATTGCCTAAAATCCAGCAAAGTCTACCCTATATTATGGACATTTACACCTGATATATATTTATAAAATCAAATAAAATATACATTTCTATTACTATAAAATAACAATTATATGTAAAACACCCAAACCCACACTCACAACTACACCCAAGATTGGAACCAGATCATGATGGCAATGCATTTCCCAAGATTAATACAAATCCATCTACAATATCATGAATAATTACTATGACATGCCATTAAATTTCATTTACCTGTCATGTGAGATCTTTAATATACAATTATGCAATGTCAAATATAACTATATTTACATTAAGGGATTCTAATTCCCATTTCATCTTACCATATCTAACTATCTTTAAATCTTGTTCATCCATCCCAATCCTCAGTTGGGATTCTTTACTTGACCTGTCAGATAAAAATTTGACATAAGAAAGCGTGAGTTCGGGCAACTCAGTAAGTAGGCATAAATAACAGAAAATAATTAATCAATATAACATGTTCTAACCCAGAACATGCATAAACAA